>JBBHAA010002816.1:0-127500 GCA_037953035.1 Aquarana catesbeiana | reverse complement strand
TCTAATAGTTTCTTGAAGCTATCAATACTCCCCGCTGAGACCACCGCCTGTGGAAGGGAATTCCACATCCTTACCACTCTTACAGTAAAGAACCCTCTACGTAATTTAAGGTTAAACCTCTTTTCTTCTAATTGTAATGAGTGGCCACGTGTCTTGTTAAACTCTCTTCTGCGAAAAAGTTTTCTCCCTATTGTGGGGTCACCAGTACAGTATTTGTAAATTGAAATCATATCCCCTCTCAAGCGTCTCTTCTCCAGAGAGAATAAGTTCAGAGCTCACAACCTTTCCTCATAACTAAGATCCTCCAGACCCTTTATTAGCTTTGTTGCCCTTCTTTGTACTCGCTCCATTTCCAGTACATCCTTCCTGAGGACTGGTGCCCAGAACTGGACAGCATACTCCAGGTGCGGCCGGACCAGAGTCTTGTAGAGCGGGAGAATTATTGTTTTATCGTAATCACTAAGAGAAGAGGACAAATCCTATAACACGTGAACAATGACACTGAAGATGGCATAGGATGATGTCATAGAATATGTGAATAGATCTACCACATCCCATCTGTGGTTCATGACTGCGGGGGTGCGTGTCCCCAACAGGAAAATTCACTTCACTTCCTGTTCTAGTAGTCTTCTGTGCTGAACTGCAGAGAAAGAGAAGGAATCCATATTACCTGAAACACTTTACCCAAATGACATTGATATCATTTTTTTTTAACAAATAGAGCTTTATTTCTTTATTTAATCACCACTGGCCTGCACAGAGTCCTGACCTCAACCCCATAGAACACCTTTGGGATGAATTAGAGCAGAGACTGTGAGCCAGGCCTTCTCCTCCAACATCAGTGCCTGACCTCACAAATGCTCTTCTGGAAGAATGGTCAAACATTCCCATAGACACCCTCCTAAACCTTGTGGACGGCCTTCCCAGAAGAGTTGAAGCTGTTATAGCTGCAAAGGGCGGAGCCAACTCAATATTGAACCCTACGGACTAAGACTGGGATGCCATTAAAATTCATGTGTGTGTAAAGGCGGGCGTCCCAATACTTTTGGTGATATAGTGTATATATGTATAAATATAAATATATATATAAATTGTTTTTTGTGAAAATTATAGTGTCCACAATAGTTTATATGTTGTACTATATATATATATATGTACTGGTGGCCAATCTCATTTCTTGAGGTCCTAAACTGCAAGGACAGTACATACACCCCCCCCCCTCCCCAGTGACCACTTTTTGGAAAGTAGACAGTCCGAGGTATTTAGGAAGAGGCATAGTGAGTTTTGGGAAGTTGTAATTTTTTTGCCCCAATTTTTTTTTGGGAAATGGAAGAAATACATTTTTATTTTTTTTTCACAATTTTCTTTTTTTTACATACTGTCACCAGTGCAGTACATTTTTTTTTTTTTACTTTTTAGATGCTGTCATCAGATTACTTGAGTGTCACCATACTACTCTGGGGGGGGGGGGCTGTGCCATGGGCAGGTGTCCCTCTCACCCACCCCTTTTGTCCCAGTCCTGAATGTGACGTTCTCCTGTAACACCTTCTTTCCTCACGTCTTTTCCTCCAGACCAAGTTGGTGGAACATCCATATTTGCTCAAGATGTCTTGATAGAGTGGCCTAAAATTTTTCTCTCTATCACAGGTCTAAGGCTCTCTCCTAGTGTCACCATACTACTCTGGGGGGGGGGGCTGTCCCTGGACAGGTGTCCTTCTCGCCCACCCCTTTTGTCCCAGTCCTGAATGTGACGTTCTCCTGTAACATCTTCTTTCCTCACGTCTTTTTCCTCCAGACCAAGTTGGTGGAACATCCATATTTGCTCAAGATGTCTTGATAGAGTGGCCTAAAATTTTCTCTCTATCACAGGTCTAGGGCTCTCCCCTAGTGTCACCATACTACTCGGGGGGGGGGGGGCTTTGCCCTGGACAGGTGTCCCTCTCACCCACCCCTTTTGTCCCAGGCCTGAATGTGACGTTCTCCTGTAACACCTTCTTTCCTCACGTCTTTTCCTCCAGACCAAGTTGGTGGAACATCCATATTTGCTCAAGATGTCTTGATAGAGTGGCCTAAAATTTTCTCTCTATCACAGGTCTAGGGCTCTCCCCTAGTGTCACCATACTACTCTGGGGGGGGGGGCTGTGCCCTGGACAGGTGTCCCTCTCACCCACCCCTTTTGTCCCAGGCCTGAATGTGACGTTCTCCTGTAACACCTTCTTTCCTCACGTCTTTTCCTCCAGACCAAGTTGGTGGAACATCCATATTTGCTCAAGATGTCTTGATAGAGTGGCCTAAAATTTTCTCTCTATCACAGGTCTAGGGCTCTCCCCTAGTGTCACCATACTACTCTGGGGGGGGGGGGGGCTGTGCCCTGGACAGGTGTCCCTCTCACCCACCCCTTTTGTCCCAGGCCTGAATGTGACGTTCTCCTGTAACACCTTCTTTCCTCACGTCTTTTCCTCCAGACCAAGTTGGTGGAACATCCATATATTTGCTCAAGATGTCTTGATAGAGTGGCCTAAAATTTTCTCTCTATCACAGGTCTAGGGCTCTCCCCTAGTGTCACCATACTACTCTGGGGGGGGGGGGGGCTGTGCCCTGGACAGGTGTCCCTCTCACCCACCCCTTTTGTCCCAGGCCTGAATGTGACGTTCTCCTGTAACACCTTCTTTCCTCACGTCTTTTCCTCCAGACCAAGTTGGTGGAACATCCATATATTTGCTCAAGATGTCTTGATAGAGTGGCCTAAAAAATTTCTCTCTATCACAGGTCTAGGGCTCTCCCCTAATTGACTTACTAAGCATCTACAAGCTGAGTAGATATCACCAAATGGCGGTCTTGTGGTTCCTGTCCTGCCTGGCCTTGCTCAGCGGAGCCTATGGTCAAAGTGAGTACACACACTGTATGTTTTGGACTACATAGCAATATACATAGTTTATAATACACATTCTAATATATATTATTATTTTTTTTCGTAGGCTGTGGTATCCCCGCCATCAGTCCCGTTGTCCCCGGCATTTCCAGGATTGTAAATGGCGTGAACGCCATCCCTGGATCTTGGCCATGGCAGGTGTCTCTGCAGGTACGATCAATTGGCTTCTTGAATCTCTTTTGTCTAACAGTCATGTTTGAGGTGACTTTTACGTTTATAAAAATGTTTGCTAGTTATCGAGGACTCTGCTGAATGAAGATTTGGCCTCCCGGTATGAGAATTAACAATTACAAAAATGTAAAAAAAAAAAAGTGTACGTGAAGACAATTTCTTCTCAGTTTCAGATGGAGTGGGGAAGGGTTAGGACCTTTGTCACATTTTATGTGTTCCTGTTGGGGGGGGGGATTCCACCTTTGTATTTGTGCTTTTGGTCAAAAATGTTGGGTTGTCACCAGAGCAAGAGGTGAGGAAAAATCTTCAAATGGGAACTACTGTTCCTGTCACAACTGTGACAATTCTGTCCAAATGTCCGTCTCATTTTTTTGTTATGTCATCAAGTCTGGAAATGAAGGAAAACCACATGAAAAGAAAACAGAAAAAAAATAATCAGATCGGGGTTAAACCCTTTCCATCTGTCTAAAATTAGAAAAAGAAAGAGGCTTTACATACACTTTAGCAATCCACTTTATAATAAATCTGCTGCTATTCAAAGGACAACTTTCTTTACCCGTATTTGGAATCATGACCCTACTGTCGACTAAGCACCTCCACGAGGGACACAAATATGCATTTAAAGCATTAGAATTTCTTCAAAATGTGGTTTTGGTGCTGTGGTGAGGTGTCCTGAGGGGGTTCCCATTGTTGCACCTTATAGAATGCCCCCAAAATGCTACAATCAGGGATTTGGTGGCATAGAGTATACCAACCTAGAGGTCTGACCTGCACCATCAACCACAGTGTTTTCCAGTAGATAAAATGCTGATCTTGTTGACTCTTCTTCCACAGACCAGCACTGGATTCCACTTCTGTGGCGGCTCCCTCATCAACCGTCAGTGGGTTGTCACTGCTGCCCACTGTGCAGTCACGTGAGTCTTATATAATATTATTTCTATTCAAAGACTGTACAGTTATGTTGTGTCTACTGTGTTGTCCTTCCATAGTATAAATAATTATATCGAGCCATTTATCCAACTGTCCATCGAGAGCCTCTGGTTTATAGACCTGATACATCCTAAATATAGAGCCATTTATCCAAATGTCCATCCAGAGCCTCTGGTTTATAGACCTGATACATCCTAAATATAGAGCCATTTATCCTACTGTCCATCCAGAGCCTCTGGTTTATAGACTAGAAACATCCTAAATATAGAGTAATTCATCCAACTGTCCATCCAGAGCCTCTGGTTTATAGACTAGAAACATCCTAAATATAGAGTAATTTATCCAACTGTCCATCCAGAGCAGGGGTCTCAAACTGGTGGCCCTTCAGCTGTTGTGGAACTACAAGTTCCATCATGCCTCTGCCTGAGGGAGTCATGCTTGTAACTGTCAGCCTTGCAATGCCTCATGGGACTTGTAGTTTGGCAACAGCTGGAGGGCCACCAGTTTGAGACCCCTGATCCAGAGCCTCTGGTTTATAGACTAGATACATCCAAAATATAGGACCCTTTATCCAACTTTCCATCCAGAGCCTCTGGTTTATAGACTAGATACATCCTAAATATAGAGCCATTTATCCAACTGTCCATCCAGAGCCTCTGGTTTATAGACCAGATACATCTTAAATATAGAACCCTTTATCCAACTGTCCATCCAGAGCCTCTGGTTTATAGACCAGATACATCCTAATAATAGAACCATTTATCCAACTGTCCATCCAGAGCCTCTGGTTTATAGACCAGATACATCTTAAATATAGAACCCTTTATCCAACTGTCCATGCAGAGCCTCTGGTTTATAGACAGGATACATCCTAAATAGAGATGGGCCGAACAACCCCCCCTCCCCCCCAGTTCAGGTTGCACCAGAACTCCCGAACAGAGAAAAAAGTTATGACCCGAACGGTAAACCCTATTAAAGTCTAGGATTGAAAGCTTATGTGCAAGTTATTGGCCATAAAAAGGGTATGGGAGCCATTTTTTTTTAAAAGATCATTTTTTCAGGAGCAGTGATTTTAATGATGCCTAAAGTGAAACAATAAAAACAAAAAATTCTTTTAAATACAGTGGCCTGGGGGGTCCCCTTAGTCTGCCTGTAAAATAGAACCTGCTGCAGCAAAACTAACATTTATGAAAAAAAAAAAAATCCATACGCGACTCTTATCCAAGCATGCAGTTCCGCAGGTCAGGAAAGGGGGTGGGGTGTGAGTGAGTGCCCCCCCACCCCAAAGTACCTTGTCCCCGTGTTGATGGAGACAGGGGCCTCTTCCTGACAACCCTGGGTGGTGGTTGTGGGGGTCTGGGGGCTTATTGGAATTAACCAGGGGGCCCCCAGATCCTGTGAATGGGTAGGGCCCCCCCCTAAAAAATTGCTCTTTTGTCAACTAAGGCAAACCGCTAAATGCCTGGCTTGATGTTTGACATTTCTTATATAGGCAAAGGCTGGTCACCTGGCAACATTACCCGGTGGCACTGCCCCCTTTGTGATGTCACCAACCCAACATGCTAAGGTTTGCCTTAGTTGACAGCGGAGATTTTTTTTTTTCTTTTTCGGGTCCAGCAGTGGTGGCAGGCGTAGTGATTGAGGAAGGATTTACATCAGAGGACATGTTTTTTTCTTTTTTAATAAAGGAATTGTCAAAAACTGTCTCTTTTTATTACTTTTTATTACTTTTGACACTTTTTTTGGTGAATGGGTAGGGGTACTATGTACCGCATAGTCATTCACATATGGGGGGGGGGGGTGTAAGGGGCCCCTTGTTAAAGGGGGCTTTCAAATTCCAATGAGCCCCCACCCACAGAGCCCCCTCAACCACCGCCCAGGGTTGTCGGGAAGAGGCCCTTGTCCCCATCAACATGGGGACAAGTTGCTGTGGATTGGGGGGGGGCATAGCCTGCCCAAAAGCACCCACCCCCCCCATGTTGAGGGCATGTGGCTGGGTATGGTTCAGGAGGGGGGGTGCTCACTTGTCCACCCCTTTTCTGGCCGGCCAGGCTGCATGCTTGGATAAGGGTCTGGTATGAACTGGGGTGGGGGGGACTCACCGCATTCTTTTTCTTTTTTTGTGTTTTTTTTAAGTCAGCTGTCAGCGGGGAAGCCCATTGACAGCTGATGACTCATTGGTTGTCAAGGATGCCCCGTTCAGCTTCTCGACCCGCTCCTTAACAACCAGCTATTCACTGTGCCCTGATTGGGCAAAGATTTGCCCAGTCACGGCTTAGAATGTACTGTGCATTGCAAGGCGTTCAGCAGGTCAAATACCCGGCAAAAACCCTGCAAATTTGGTATTTCGGCAATAGGGGGGAAACAAGCAATGTTGGGCTAAACTTTTGCTTGGCCCAAACTGTACCTTACCAGGGGAGAATCTCTGCCAAAGCATCTTGTCCTTGTGTTGATCAGGACAAGGACCCCTTTCCCACATTTCTGGCCCACTGGTTGTAGGGGCTTTGTGGACATTGGCCTCATCAAAATCTGGAATCCCCCTTTAAAATATGGGGGGCCCCAAATTCCACCCTCCCCCCCATATGAAAGAGTAAAAGGTACATAAAAAATATTAACAGTAAAGAATAAACACCACATTTTTTTTGACAATTTGACAGAGGTCAGACGTTTCTTGTAGTTGGTGATCAGGTTTGCACACATCTCAGGAGGGATTTTGGTCAACTCTTCTTTACAGATCTTCTCTAAATTTGATCCCCAAGCAAAACATGACTTAGTAGTTGGTGGGGAAACCCTTGTTGGCAAGCTCAAAGGTCAGGCGTTTCTTGTGGTTGGTGACCAGGTTTGCACACATCTCAGCAGGGATTTTGGTCCACTCTTTTTTACAGATCTTCTCTAAATCCTTAAGGTTTCTTGGCTGTCACTTGGCAACTCGACGTTTCAGCTCCCTCCATACATTTTCTATTGGATTAAGGTCAGGAGACTGGCCACTCCATGACCTTAATGTGCTTCTTCTTATTTTTTTGTGTTTAAGAAAACGATACAAGTAATACTGGTATAACATATGCCTATGAAGCATAAAATAAGATCTGAACAGGGTTATGTACAGGAGGACAATAGCACATTATACTGTATTTGACGGCAATAGAGTTCAAAGAAAACTACCGACTATGACCTAAGTTGTAATATGAGGAGGCTTGGATGGAGAGGTGTGACCTCTGCGTCCGTCGTCACCTCAGGAATCCAGAGGAGGAGGGGTCACCAGGGTCGGCGTCCTAAATGCTAACTGCTGTAGATCAAAAGCTAAATAACTACAAAATCAAAGTGACAGTGATACCTATAGGTTAACTGTCTAAACTTGAGTTCTGAGTTCCGTTTATAGTGGGAGGGAGAGGATGGGGCTGCAGGGAGCTTAACGTAGTATCACCTTGTTGGTCCATGTTTGATCTGGCTGTAGGTGATGAGGTTGTTTGATCCATTGGAGAGGTAAGTCCAGGGGGTTGAAATCGTGATAGGTAGAATACCATATCTCGTAAAGGTAAGGAGACCGTAAGGATAATTGTTTGTGTTCCTGGAAAGTTGCCTTTATGAAAGTCTGCCATCATTGTAAGAAGCTTTTTTCCAAGTCCGATTTTTGTGTGACCATACCTCTAGTTGTTCTCTGTATAGCAGCAGTTTCGGGTCACTCTTTACCTCCGTAATGGAAGGGGGTTGAGATGATATCCAATGTTTGAGGATAGTTCTCCGCGCTGTGAGTAAACAGATGGAAATCCATTGATGAAGGTGCTGAGTTCTAGAATGTGCTTCTTCTTGAGCCACTTCTTTGTTGCCTTGGCGGTATGTTTTGGTTCATTGTTATGCTGGAAGACCCACCCATGACCCATCTTCAGTGTTCTGGCTTAGGGAAGAAGGTTCTCATCCACGATTTTACAATACATGGCCCCGTCCATTGGCTCCTTAATGCAGCAAAGTCGGCCTGGACCTTTAGCAGAGAAACAGCCCCAAAGCATAATGTTTCCATGTACGTGCTTGACCGTAGGGATGGTGTTCTTAGGGTCATAGTCAGCATTTTTCTTCTTCCAAACACAGTGAGTCCCTCTCCTCAAGAAGGTACATGTATAGTCATGCCAATGAACATCTAAATGATTCAGAGAAGGATTGGGAGAAAGTGCTGTGGTCAGATGAGATTAAAATTTAGCTCTTTGGCATTAACTCGACTCGCCGTGTTTGGAGAAGGAAAAATGCTGACTATGACCCTACAGTCAAGCATGGAGGTGGAAACATCATGCTTTGGGGATGTTTCTCTGCTAAAGGTACAGGCTAACTTTGCCGCATTGAGGGCCAATGGATGGGCCAACAAGGCCAAACTCAGGAAGAAATCAATAGACCAATTGACCAAGATAACTACTCCTGGCAAGTAAATTTGCGAGGAGCTCCCTGACAAAACCCCAGGGTGCTACAAACACCATCTCTTCAGTCAAGCACGGAGGTGGAAACATGATGCTCTGGGGATGTTTCTCTGCTAAAGGTAAATGCCAATTTTGCCGCATTGAGGGGCCAATGGAAGGGGCCATGTATTGTAAAATCTTGGATGAGAACCTTCTTCCCTCAGCCAGAACACTGAAGATGGGTCATGTATGGATCTTCCAGCATGGCAATGACCCAAAACATACCACCAAGGCAACAAAGGAGTGGCTCAAGAAGAAGCAAATTAAGGCCATGGAGTAGCCATGGAGTAGCCTAGTCAGTCTCCAGACCTTAATCCTATAGAAAATATGGGGAGGGAGCTGAAGCTTTGAATTGCCAAGCGACAGCCAAGGAACCTTAAGGATTTAGAGAAGATCTATAAAGAAGAGTGGACCAAAATCCCTCCTGAGATGTGTGCAAACCTGATCACCAACTACAAGAAACGTCTGACCTCTGTGCTTACCAACAAGGGTTTCTCCACCAACTACTAAGGGGATCAAATACTTATTTTACTCACCGAACTGCAACTTAATTTATAGCATTTGTTTCATGTGTTTTTTTCTGGACTTTTGGCTGATATTCTGTAAAATACACCTATGGTAAAAAATATAGACCCTTCATTTCTTTGTAAGTGGGCAAACTTACAAAATCTACAGGGGATCAGATCATTATTTTCCCCCCACTGTATGCAAATGTTAGTAAAGTTATCTATAGTAAATCTACATCAAAAAATATTCTTGTAAGCTTTCAGATTGTAAATTTTAGTAAAACCTGAAATATCAAATCAGTCTTAGGACCATTTTTCTCTTCCATCCAGAACTTCTCACCGCGTAGTCCTGGGTGCATTTGACCTCACCTCCAAGACTGAGCCCACCCAGATCAGGGCCATCAGCAAAGTAAGCACCTTTTTTTTTAATAATGAGATAACGATCTGTAAATTGTAATTATTCTACTTTACATTATCTCTAAAGATTGACAGTCAGTTATCTACTATTAGGGCTTGTTCACACTTGCTTTAAAATGTGGCATTGGGCACACTTTGTTAAAGCGCTCTGATTGCCCATCAATGCTCCGGTCACTGTATAAAATGGTTCCCTTACAGTCCTGGTCACACGTTGTGTTTGCTTCGCTTAAAAAAAATGATCCCCCATGATGCTTCAAAGCGTCTCCAGAGCCTCCGTAGAACTCTGTCACAACGCTCACTAACAGCACCTGTGGCATTTGAGGGGTTTTTATTCAGGCTTTGGCTTCGTTTTGTTTTGGAGGTATTGCAGGTATGAGATGCACTGGGAAACCAACAAGCAAACCAGAAAGATGTCATCAGCAGTCACTTCCGGGTTCATGTGTATATATATTGTGGCAGTGTCTGGTGAAGACATCACATCTGGTGTGCAGGGTGAAGCAGCAGGAAGGTAAGCGGGGTCCAGACTGGAGCAGAACAACTAGTAGACAGTACACATGGTGTGCAACATGGGAACTCTATGGTGGAAAGTGAGCAGGGACTGGAGAGAGAGAGAGAGACCTGAGTGGCAGAGGATTAGCAGAGCTGGGGGACCAGAGCAGGAGAAACTGGCAGATGTCACATATAGTGCGCAGCATGGGAGCAATATAGTGGGAGGTGAGCGGGGACCGGAGAGAGAGGAGGATCAGCAAACCAGAGGATCAGCAGATCTGGGGGTTACTACTGAGTGGGGGGAATCAGCAGATCTGGGGTATCAGAGCAGTAGAAACTAGCATATATCACACATGGTGAGCAGCATGGGAGCAATATAGTCTGAGGTAAGCAGAGACCGGAGAGGAAGGAGGATCAGCAAACCAGAGGATCAGCAGAGCTGGGGGACCAGAGCAGGAGAAACTAGCAAGATGTCACACGTGGTGAGCAGCATGGGAGCAATATAACGGGGGGGGGGGGTGGGGACCAGAGAGAGAGGAGGATCAGCAAACCAGAGGATCAGCAGAGCTGGGGGACCAGAGCAGGAGAAACTATCAGTAGTCACATGTGGTGAGTAGCATGGGAGCACTATAGCGGGAGGTGAGTGGTGACCAGAGAGAGAGGAGGATCAGCAAACCAGAGCATCGGGAGATCTGGGGGTTACTACTGAGCTGGGGATCAGAAGAGCTGGGGGTACTACTAAGCAAGGGATCAGCAGAGCTTGGGGTACAACTGAGCAGAGGATCTGCTGAACAAGGGAACTAATAAGCTGGGGATCTGCTGAACATGGGTACTAATAAGCTGGGGATCTGCTTAACAAGGGTACTACTGAGCTCCTTTAAAACAAATGGAAAATCTACACACCCAGGGCATTTGCCAAGCTTGATTAAAGCTTAAAAAAACATCACAGAAGCATCACGGAAACATCAAAAACATATCACAAAAGCATGTTGAAGCTGTAGGCTCTTTAATGTGTGTTAAAGTCAAAGCAAGTGTAAATGAGCCCCTATGGATAGAAAAAGAAAAAAAAAAAACAAATAACACTAAATGTTCTTTAGATAAAGACTTGATGGAGTCCACTTGTTGGATTCAGCTACGTTTCCAGAAAGTTAATTCCAGCATACCTTTTCTCAGGTCTTAAACGCCCAGTACAACACCCAGACCTACGTCAATGACCTCACCCTGATCAAGCTGGCCACTCCCGTCACCCTCAACACCCGGGTGTCTCCAGTGTGTCTTTCTGCCACCAATGATGTCTTCATTGAAGGACAAATATGTGCCACCACCGGATGGGGATACATCAATGCAACCAGTAAGGGAATTTGATATTCTACAGAAAAAATTGGTAAAAAAAGAACTACGAATAAGGTCATCAAACATCATATTTTAGCTTATTATAACAACTAAAGAAAGAAAATGGTACAGGCAATCGACTACCTAAAAAGGGGGTAACCATAAAATAATCAACACTTTTTTGTATTTTAGATGTTTATCCAGCTTTGTGTGATTGGGATATAAATACACAAAACCAAAAAAAAGTGTTTATTAAAAATGAAATCTTTATTATAACCTTTGACTGTGACAATGAGTGACTAAGGCCGAGGTGTTGGGATCTTCTTGGGACATTGGGGGGGTTTCAAACTGCCACATAGAACCACCGTGACGATCATGCCGCTGCAAATTTGTAAAATGTTTTATATTCTTCCTTGTCTCTCTCTCTCTTTCAGCAAAAACCCTCCCTGCTAAGCTCCAGCAGACAGGTCTTCCAATCATGAGCAACGCTAATTGCCAGAAATACTGGGGATCCAGAATTCAACCCACCATGATCTGTGCCGGGGCCTCTGGCGTCTCTTCCTGCATGGTAAAATACCTTTATGAATTTCTAGCTGCAATGAGAAAGACAATGTACTGCTCCGGGTCGGTCCACCACTTGCCACCCAGCCACAATGCAAGGGCGCAGGTCCGATTCCTACAGAACATACTGCAAATGATAAGAATGGATGGCCGCCCACCATCAAACCAGGGTCCATTATTATGATTATTCTACGGGGATTTAGATAGCACCAACAATTTGCTCAGCGCTTTACAAAATGAAGGCAGACATTACCGTTACAATCGAGGAGGGAGGTTCAAGTGATACAAAAAGGTGATAACTGTGGGGGGGATGAGCTGGTAGAGAAAGTAAAAACACAGTGTATTAGTTAGAATGCAGGATAGGCTTCTTTAAAGAGACGGGCTTTCGGGGATCGTCTAAAGATGGATAGATTAGGAGAAAGTCAGACAAATTGGGGTAGGGAGTTTCGAAGGGAGAGGCTCGGGAAAAGTCCTGGACGCGAGCATGGGAGAAGGTGACAAGCGAGCTAGAGAGCTGGAGGTCTTGGGAGGAATGAAGAGAACGATTAGGTTGATATTTTGAGACTAGGTTAGTGATGTAACTGGAGGCAGAGTTGTGGATGGCTTTGTAAGGTGTTAGTATCTTGAATTGAATTTGTTGGGTGAGCGGTTAGTATCTTGAATTGAATTTGAGTTGTTAGTATCTTGAACAGAATTTGTTGGGTGAGCGGGAGCCAGTGGAGGGATTGGCAGAGAGGGGTGGTGGACACGGAACAGTTGGTAAGCTGCATTAGTCTGGCAGCAGCATTCATGATGGACTGAAGGGGGGATAGACTATGTATAGGTAAGCCACTGAGTTGCAGTAGTTGAGGCGAGAGATGACCAGGGAGTGAATTAGAAGCATTATGGTGCCATTGGTTAGGAAGGGGCGCATTCTGGAGATGTTGCGGAGGTTGAGCTGGCATGATTTGGACAGGGATTGGATGTGGGGGCTGAAAGGATAACGAACTGATAGCTGTGCCATTGAGCCTGACAGAGAAATCAGGTGCAGGCGCATGTGGGAGAGGAAATATTATGAGCTCGGTCTTGGATAGATTGAGTTTGAGTAGGTGGTGTGACATCCAGGCTGACATGTCTGTTAGTAAATCTGGTTACAAAGGATGGGGAGATGGGAAAGGTGTTGAATTTATTCTTCTCCTCAGTCTTCACGTGGGAATCTGGGGGCTTCAGTAACCAAAACTGCAGTGTTTATCCTTATGACACAACACAGGAAGCACCTCCATGGTTAACAGAGGACAGAATTAAAATTAGACTTGAGAAACTTAACATTAATAAATCACAGGGACCAGGTGGCTTGCACCCGAGGGTACTTAGGGAACTCAGTCAAGTAATTGCCAGACCATTGTTCCTAATTTTTACTGACAGTCTACTGACTGGAATGGTACCAGCTGATTGGAGAAAAGCCAATGTAGCACCAATATTTAAAAATGGCCCAAAATACATCCCTGGGAATTACAGACCAGTTAGCCTAACATCAATAGTATGTAAACTCTTGGAGGGGATGATAAGGGACTATATACAAGATTTTAGTAATAAGAATGATATCATTAGCAGTAATCAGCATGGATTCATGAAGAATTGTTCTTGCCAGTCCATTAACCTTCTATGAGGAGGTGAGTTGCCATCTAGATAAAGGAAGGCCCGTAGACGTGGTGTATCTGGATTTTGCAAAGGCTTTTGACACAGTTCCCCATAAACGTTTACTGTACAAAATAAGGTCCGTTGGCATGGACCATAGGGTGAGTACATGGATTAAAAACTGGCTACAAGGGCGAGTTCAGAGGGTGGTGATAAATGGGGAGTACTCAGAATGGTCAGGGGTGGGTAGTGGGGTTCCCCAGGGTTCTGTGCTGGGACCAATCCTATTTAATTTGTTCATAAACGACCTGGAGGATGGGATAAACAGTTTAATCTCTGTATTTGCAGACGATACTAAGCTAAGCAGGGCAATAACTTCTCCGCAGGATGTGGAAACCTTGCAAAAAGACCTGAACAAATTCATGGGGTGGGCGACTACATGGCAAATGAGGTTCAATGTAGAAAAATGTAAAATAATGTATTTGGGTGGCAAAAATACGAATGCAATCTATACACTGGAGGGAGAACCTCTGGGGGAATCTAGGATGGAAAAGGACCTGGGGGTCGCTGCTGCTAACAAAGCAAACAGAATATTGGCATTAAAAAGGGGATCAACTCCAGAGATAAAACAATAATTCTCCCGCTCTACAAGACTCTGGTCCGGCCGCACCTGGAGTATGCTGTCCAGTTCTGGGCACCAGTCCTCAGGAAGGATGTACTGGAAATGGAGCGAGTACAAAGAAGGGCAACAAAGCTAATAAAGGGTCTGGAGGATCTTAGTTATGAGGAAAGGTTGTGAGCTCTGAACTTATTCTCTCTGGAGAAGAGACGCTTGAGAGGGGATATGATTTCAATGTACAAATACCGGACTGGTGACCCCACAATATACAAATACCGGACTGGTGACCCCACAATAGGGAGAAAACTTTTTTGCAGAAGGGAGTTTAACAAGACACGTGGCCACTCATTAAAATTAGAAGAAAAGAGGTTTAACCTTAAACTACATAGAGGGTTCTTTACTGTAAGAGCGGCAAGGATGTGGAATTACCTTTCACAGGCGGTGGTCTCAGCGGGGGGCATTGATGGTTTCAAGAAACTATTAAATAAGCACCTGAATGACCGCAACATACAGGGATATATAATGTAATACTGACACATAATCACACACATAGGTTGGACTTGATGGACTTGTGTCTTTTTTCAACCTCATCTATTATGTAACTATGTATCCATGAGTTCTAAATTGCTAAATAAAATCAGGATAGATATCTATAAGTGCTATCATTCCATGTAACTGAACCCAAGGCATTCTATGACGACATTTTGAAGTCTCCTAAGAGAAGCATCAAGTGAAAAGTTCATTGTGTGGGAATTTTCCTGTGACACCTGTTCTCTTCTTTTCAGGGTGACTCTGGTGGACCCCTTGTGTGCAAGAAGAATGGAGTCTGGACCCTGGCCGGTATTGTGTCCTGGGGCAGCTCTGCCTGCAACACATTTTATCCTGTCGCCTACACCCGAGTCAGTGCTTTCGCAGCCTTGATAAACCAAGCTGTTATCAATAACTAAAGACAATTCAATCATTTTTTAATACTCAATAAAATATCTTTGAACCCTTTTTTGTTGTTGTAGAGTCATCAAATAAATATATTGTTGGTTCACAAAGTAAAAAAAAAAAAGGAATTTAGATTTACCCGCAAATTTCTTATCTTGGAGTACAGTTCTGAACTGGACACCTTGACCATAGGTTATATGCAGGCTCATTTGAACACTTGCTAGGGCCACCCCAAATGCATGCTTATACACTACCACCCACTTCACGAGACCCCAGTTTTTATACAAGCAAAAATGAGTCACCACAGAAGCCAGAGGCGAGGAGTCTGTGTCCTATACCATACTCCAAAATAATGCACAGGTAAGTCAAAATCATTATTATCCTAATTGTACAGGACACAGGACTTGTCCATGGGACTAGACCATTGGATGTCCCCAAGCAATAACCCGAGGGTTTGGTAACAACATGGGTAATGTGCCTAAACAATAACCTGAGGGATGGGTAACAATATAGCAAGCAGAACTCACCAACAGACCCACAAAAAAGCACCATAGCTCACATCAGCTGAGGCCTGAAAAGTCACCTGGTAGAACCTGGAGAGCATTTGAACAGAGGACCAGGTGGTGCCCTTGAAAATTTGGGATACATTTGGGATACAGATACAGATGCTTAATGCCAGAAACAGACATCAACAGACCAGGTAGAATTAACTCTGATAGGGGAAAAAGGAACGCTTTCCTTGAGGGAGTAGGCCCTGGAAAAAGATTGTCTTTTCCACCTGGCAATGCAGGATATCCCTTACAGGAGTCTACAGGTAAGACAATGAGAGACTCACGCTTGCTAATTGGAGTCATGGCTGCCAAGTAGACCCTAACATCCCTGGCAGCATTCAGGCAGTGTAGGAAAATATCCTTGGTGTGTTTTTGAGCAGGACAGAGTGAAGGGGGGACAATTTCCTCATTGAGGTGGAAGGAAGAGACCACCTTGAGTAGAAAAGAAGGTCTTGGTCTTAAGACCACCTTGTCCCTTTGTAATACAAGAAAGAGACTACAATAAAGAGCCACCAGCTCAGGAACATGCCTAACAGATGTAATGGCCACCATCAAGGCAACCTTACGTGTGAGGTCCTACAAGGGAATATCTCTAATCAACTTATAAGTGGGGTGCAGCGTGGTGCGGTGGCAATAATTCACACAGTCAGGTGCAATGAAAAACTTGTATTGAAATAACACAGCAACAGTTCACCCAACCGGGTACACTCACGGTAATCAGTAATGTGAAGAGAGCGGGTATCAGTCAAATTGACAGTGTCTGTAAAGAGTTTAGATTTAGGCCTGGCCGTCTTGTGCCCAAGTAGGAAAATGTCCAAGGGGTAGCGACCCTATGCTTTCCCTCCTCATCAGGAACCTTTCGCTTACCTTTAGTGTCTAACAGGTTGGGCTCTACCAACTCACAAAATGTGTGCCAAACCTGAGAGCAAGGTCCTTAAATAGGCTCTGCCTGAACCAAGGTGGCTGCTAGAGTCACATGGTGTGGCAGCATCCAATAGGATAGCTTCCTCAGTGACTCAAGAAACCTTAGAGGAACCTTGTTCCTTTTGGCTTCCTCTCCAACAACAGTGCTGCTGCAGAAAAGTGCCACCTGCAGTGGAGAAAGTAGACAGCATCTTCCTACAGGCTCAAAGAATGGGGGGGTCTCTGATGTACAGGGAGTACCAAGCTGAGGTCCCAAGGTGATGCAGGATTGGACTGAGGGATTTATATGAGCAAATCCTTGAAGAAAATTTTGGATTAAGGAATTCGAAGCAAGAGGTTTCTAGAGGAGAAAGTATAGGGGCAGAAATCTATTTAGGGCCAAGCGCTGGTCAAACTGTACAATACAGTTTGAATTAGATAGCCTGATTGAAGAACTTTATGAATAAAGAATATGTATTTTAGGGAGGGAGTGGCGACCGAAAGAGCTGATGGCCATGTTAGCTCGAAGCTCTCTTCTGGGACTGGGGATTGCTGCAACATCAGGAGCCTCTGCCCAAAGCAACTGCCACAAAGCAGCTGCCTCTCACACGATGCCTTAGAGGTGCTGAGACAGACCGCAGTGGCAGAAACCAATGAGGTTCTTCCTGGCCATGTCTGCCAGACTCCAGTACAATAGCAGCCAAACCCAATCGTCTCTCGCCGCCGGTGGTCCTCTAGTGGCCAATGTGGCGATCTTTCACTACGCTGTCTCGGGACAACAAGGCACAGTAGCTGCAGGATCTGGGCACTCTACCTCTTCCACGATGAGCCTGGGCAAAATCCAAGCCGCGGAGGGCATCTGCTGGGCACAATTGAGATGAAGATCTGGAGGAGGTGAGCGAGGCCTTCACACCACACTCCATGGACACTGGCTCTAGAGACCCAATTGCCTCTTTCCCTGCCAGTGACCAGCCCATTTAAGACACAACACTCAAAGATATGCTGCTATCCTTAAGAGCGTCCCTACAAGCTGACCTGTTATTTGGCTTACATCAATGTAGAGCTGAGGTACAAGTTCGGGGAGATAGAGTATGCCAAGTAGAAGAGCAGATGTCTGAATATGCTACTTACTTTAACACAATGGTAGATGATCACGAGGCACATTCGGAGGAACTAACCAGGATCAAATCTATATTAGCAGATTTGGAAGACAGGTCTAGGCGGAACAACTTTAAAGTTAGAAGAATCCCTGAATCTGTTACATCATCTCAACTACCGCTTTATGTTATGCCGCGTACACACGAGTGGACTTTTCGACTGGACTGGTCCAACGGTCTATCCGACGGACTTTCCCAACGAACGGACTTGCCTACACACGATCACACCAAAGTCCGATGGATTCGTACATGATGACGTACGACCGGACTAAAATAAGGAAGTTGATAGCCAGTAGCCAATAGCTGCCCTAGCGTCAGTTTTTGTCCATCTGACTAGCATACAGACAAGCAGACTTTTCGGCCGGACTCGAATCCGTCGGAAAGATTTGAAACATGTTCCAAATCTAAAGTCCGTCAGATTTTCGACTGAAAAAGCTCACACGCGGTCGAATTGTCCTCCATCGAAAAGTCTGCTCGTGTGTACGTGGATGTCTTCCTCACCGCTATGCCTAACCTTACCTTCACGACCTCACTATAGACTGGGTTCACCACACTCCAAAGCCCATAACATTACTTATAAATAGAAGAATATGTATTTTACATATATTTGTGTGGTTCATTTGGTACTCCAATAAGCCCCTGCCACCTGTGTAACCAATTGATGGTTTATTTTTTTCTTTTGCCTGGGGCTGGGAACAGAAGCAATTTTTGAACGCATTTCTATGTTACTTTCCTTGGAACTAATTGAGCTTTACACAGTTTCCCTTCCCTAACTCAAGGGTTCTACAGTCCTGAGATTGCTAAATACTCATGTGATACCTGTATGTGATACCTGTCTGGAAGGCCACCAAGGAGAGGCAGACGCTCACAGGCCACTAAAAGAGGGCAAGCAGGCTCTGTGTCTACAATCGACAGTGGACACGGTGCATCCTCAGCAAGTGGCCGAGGGGCACGCTTGTCCTTTTTTCCTGCAGGTGGCCGTGTTATTGAGAGACAACATGGAGAAGAGTTGGTGGAATGGATAACAAAGCCCTCCTTATCCTCCTCATCCTCTGTTTCCATGCTCAGAATAGTTTGCCTTCCAATGCAGCTGCCAAAGTGGCCTATTCCATCAGCTCCATGTCAACAGTCACTCCTTCCCTAGCCCCACCATCATGCACGGAGGAGTCCCCCGAACTATTCAACCACAGTGTCGAGTACATGCTGCAGGAGGATGAGCAGCGATTTGAAGGCTCCGGTGATGGTACCCAGGTTGAGGAAGGGAGTAACGTCAGCCTAGAGAGAGGGGGTGCCCAAGAAGGTCAAGAAACTGGCAGTCATGTTCCCCCAGCTGCAGCATACTGCCAAGTTTGCTCCAGTGATGAGGAAGGAAGGGGTGATGAGGTCACTGACTCAACTTGGGTGCCTGATAGAAGAGAGGAGGAGGAGGCACATCTCCAATGAGGTAGGATGCCCTTCAGGGGGCAGCTTAAGGGCAGCCACCCTATTGCATCACACCGCAGAGCTAAGCAGGTGCAGGGCGCTGCTGACTCCCCACATATTTTTAAAAGTTCTTTGGTGTGAGCCTTTTTTGACACGTGTGCAGCAGATCACACCATTGCTGTTTGCAACATATGTCTGAAGCGTATCAAGCGTGGCCAAAACAGCAGCCGCTTGGGCACCACATGCTTGACCAGATATATTATGACCTCCCATGCAGTCCATTGGCAACAGCACCTAAAAGACCCACACCAAAGAACAAGGTAGATCTCTCCTTGCTCCTCATCAGCTGGGTTCTCCAACCCCACTATACCTTCAGTCCTCTCAGAAACCTGCACTGAGAGGAATGAAGGTATAGCAATAGGTGTCCCAAGTACTTGCAGCCAATCTGCTATCAGTACACCTCCATCTGATTTTAGCATGCAAATTTCCCAACCCCAGTTGCTTAACTGTCGAAAGAAATTTGGTCCCAGCCATCCACATGCTCAGCGTCTGAATGCTAACTTGGCCAAATTGCTAGCACTGCAACTGCTGCATTTTCAGCTGGTAGACTCTGCCCCCTTTCGTGAATTTGTGAAATGTGCGGTACCTCAGTGGCAGGTTCCCAAATGCCATTTCTTTTCACGGAAGGCCATTCCGGCTCTCTACCAGCATGTGGAAGGCAATGTCTTGGCCTCATTGGACAGGGCGGTCAGCAGTAAGGTGCATATTTCTGCTGACTCATGGTCCAGCAGGCATGGACATGAACATTACCTTTCTTTCACGGCGCACTGGGTAACTCTGCTGGCAACTGGGAAGGATGCAGGACAGGGTTCAGTACTGTTGGAGCTTGTTCCGCCACCACGCCTCCAAAATGCTAGTGGTGATTCTGCCATAGCTCTCTCCTCCACCCCCTCCTCTTCTTCTTCCTCTATGGCCTCTCCCTCTGCAGATTTCTCCTCTGAACCAGCGGAGCTCCGTAGGCATTCAAGGGGCTACGCAAGCACTCAGGCAAAAAGATGCCATGCGGTGCTTTAGTTGGTCTGCTTAGGGGACAGGAGCCACACTGGGGCAGAGATTCTGTCAGCTCTGCAGGGGCAGGCTCAGAGGTGGTTGACCCCATGCCAACTTCAGGCAGGAATGGTTTTATGCGAGAATGGCACCAACCTCCTCTCCGCCTTCCGACAGGGACACTTGACCCATGTTCCCTGTTTGGCTCACGTCCTAATTTGGTGCAGCGGTTCCTGAGCAGGTACCCAGGCTTACAGGATCTCCTGAGGCAGGCCAGGAAAGTCTGTGGTCATTTTCGCCGGTCATATAATGCCAGAGAATGCAACCTGCCCAAGAACCACCTCATTTGTGACATGCCCACTAGGTGTAACTCAACGTTGGCAATGCTGCACACGCAGCAGAGGGCCATCAATGAGTACCTGTGTGAGTATGGCACCAGGACAGGGTCAGGGAAGCTTGGCTTTTTTTTGCCATGCCAGTGGCTACTGATCAAGGATGCATGCACTGTCCTGTCACCATTTGAGGAGGCCACGAGGATGGTGAGCAGTGACAGTGCATGCATCAGCGATACTGTCCCTCTTGTCTTCCTGTTGGAGCACACGCTTCATGGAATAATGGACAGGACACGTGAGTCAGAACAGCGGGAGGAAGAGGAGGACTTCCTTACCTCTCAAGGCCCCCTTTATCCAGATACTAGTATTCCTGCAGGCCCACCGATCACATAGGAAGAAGAAGAGGAGAAGGATTGTGTCAGCATGGAGGTGGAGGATAACACTCAGCATCAGCAGCAGTCTTCAATGGATCGTTTTTAGTCCCCAGAAACCCATGGAGTTGTACGTGGCTGGGAGGAGGTGGTTGAGGATCATGTGATCCTTAGTGACCCAGAGGACTCAGGATCGAATGCCTCTGCAAACCTACGCTGCATGGCCTCCCTGATCCTGCAAAGCCTGCGAAAGGACCCTAGGATTCATGGTATCAAGGAGAGGGATCATTACTGGCTAGCAGCCCTCCTTGATCCATGTTACAAGGGTAAGGTTGCAGAACTGATCCAGCCTTCACAGAGGGAGCAGAGGATGAAACATCTTCGGGTGGCCTTGCAGAAAGGTTTGTGCAATGCGTTTCCAGAGCCTGGGAGGTTACAATTTCCTGGTGCTGGACAACATGTTGCTGAGACTTCGTTCAGTCACAGAAAGAGTGGTAGAGAAGGTGGCCAGCTGACCGATGCCTTCAGGCAATTCTTCAGTCCTCAGCGCCCAAGTCTGATCGGTTCCAGGAACCATCGCCAGCATCTGAATTCCATGAGGCAGGAATATCTAGGGGCAAGATTAGATTTGGAGACCTTTCCATGAGAACATCCACTAGGTTACTGAGTCTTGCGAATGGACCACTGGCCACAGCTTGCTCAATATGCAATTGAGCTACTGACCTCTCCTGCATCCAGCGTTCTTTCTGAACGCACATTCAGTGATGCTGGAGGCTTTGTAACTGATCACAGAGTGCGCCTGACCACAGACTCTGTTGATCAGCTCACATTCATAAAAATGAATCAGTCTTGGATCACCAGCTACCAAGCACCTGATGCTGATGTAACCAATTGATTTTTCTATGGATGTGAGATCCCTTGAAGACTGCATATGCTGAGTGACTATCCTATTTGCTAAGTGACTATCCTATTCCTCCTCAATTTTCATGATGATAGCTTCTAAGAATTTTTTGGTTCAGGGCACCACCACCACTGCCTACAGCCCAATTTTTCTGCCCCTGTTTACAGTGGGGCGTAATTACAATTTTGATCTAATAATTCACAGCAGGGCCTGTTCCTGCACATTTAACAAAAGTATCTGTGAGGCTTTAAAGTGTTGTGCCACCACCACCGCCTAAGGCCCAATTTTTCTGCCCGTTTAACAGGGGTGCGTAATTACAATTTTTGATCTAATATTTCACAGCAGGGACTGTTAAAGTGCAACAATAAAAATGAAACATTCCTTTAAATATAGTGCCTGGGGGGTCCCCTTAGTCTGCCTGTAAAGTGGCACATTTATAGCTTGTGTAGAACCTGCTGCAGCAAAACTGACATTCATAAAGGAAAAAAACAATATAATTGCTGGCAAAAGAAAAAACATGTGCCCCCAGTCTATACCAGGCCCTTTGGATCAAAAATGTAAAAGAAAAACGACGTGGGGTCCCCCTCAAAATCCATACCAGACCCTTATCTGAGCACTTAGACTGGTAGACCAGGAAAGGGGGGAGCGAACGCCCTCCCTCTTGAACTATACTAGGGCACATGCCGTCAACATGGGGGGTGGGTGGGTGCTTTAGGCCAAGGGAGGCTGCCCCCCTGTCCCAAAGCATATTGTCCCAATGTTGATAGGGACAAGGGCCTCATTCCCACAACCCTGGGCTGTGATTGTGGGGGTCTGCGGGCAGGGAGGCTTATCGGAATCTGGAAGCCCCCAGATTCCAGCCCCCCCATGTGAAAAAACACAGACAGATTTTGACATTTCCTTTATTAAAAAATAAAAAAGTGTCCCCCGATGTAGATCCATCTTCAATCATGGCGCCCACCACACCGCCGGACCTGGAAAAAAAAGACGCTCCGCTGTCAACTAAGGCAAACTGCCAAATGCCTGGCTTGCCGTTTGACAGTTCTTGTATAGGTAAGGGCGGGGACACCTGGTGGCACCACCCCTTGTGATGTCACGGACCCAGCATGCACAGGTCGGTGACATCACAAGAGTGGTGGTGCCACCAGGTGACGTCGGCAGGTGGCCCTGCCTTTACCAATATAAATACTGTCAAATGGCAAGCTAGGCATTCGGCGGCTTACATTAGTTGACAGCGGAGATTTTTGTTTTCCCTTTCTCAGGTCTGGCGGTGGCATCATGATTGATGAGGGATACTTTTTTATTTTTTAATAAAGGAATTTTCAAAAACTGTGTTTTTTTTTTACTTTTTTACACTTTCTTGGTGAATGGGTAGACCATACTCATTCACATGGGGGAGGTGGGATCTAGGGGCCCCCCTGTCAAAGGGGGCTTTCAGATTCCGATAAGCCCCCTGCCTGCAGACCTCCACAACCACAACCCAGGGTTGTGGGGATAAGGGGCTTGTCCCCAGTAACATGGGGACATGGTGCCTTGGGGTGGGGGGAAGGGGCAGAGCCTGTTATGGCCATGTGGCCTGTTATGGTTCAGGAGGGGGGCACTCACTTGCCCCCCCTTTCCTTGCCTGCCAGGCGGCATGCTCAGATAAGGGTATGATATGGATTGGAGGGGACCCCATCATTATGGGCGCAGGGGCATAGCCCCCCCAATCCATGTGCCGGCCCCTAATTTTCATGCAGGGTGCCGGATGCATTGATTAAAATTTTTTGCTCTGCACCCTGAGCCCACCCTTTTTGAAGTACATGATTAGAGCCTGAGGCTCTAATTTGCTTCAAAAAGGGTGGGCTCGGGGTGCAGAGCACTGTGCCTTGAGCCCTCCCACTTGTGTGACATTAGCTAAATAATATTTGCTAATGTCTTCCTGCTTCTCCGCCTGGCCAATCAAGAAGGGGGTCCTGAGACCGGATTGCCCAGGGAGTCTTACGACCCCCGGCCAATCCGGTCTCAGGATGCTCTTCCTGTTCAGCCTGAGAGGAGAAGCAATGGCCGTGGCTCTTCCACCTGCAGTCTCCTCCCCACAACTCTACTGCAGCATAAGGTAAGGCCATGGATCTCCGTTTTTGCAATCACTTGATGGGGGGTCGGGGTAGTGCGAGTGGATCACCGCCTTCCCGATCGAGCGCCAGGGAGGGGACAATGCAAGTGGATCACCACCTTCCTGATCGATTGGAGCAAGCATCGGGGGTGTTGGGGGTTTAGTGCGAGTGAGAGGGCCAGGTTTGTTTGCCGCCCCCCAAAAAAATTGAGCACCAGCTGCCACTGGACCCCATGCCGTTTTTTTGTCCACTTTTTTGTTGCCAACAAGGCTTTCTTTTTTTCATTCAGCTGTCAGCGGGGAAGCCCATTGACAGGTGATGATTCATCGGTTGTTAAGGACGCCGCGGCCGTCTTCCCGGCCCGCTTCTTAACAACCAGCTATTCACTGCACCCTGATTGGGCAAAACTTTGCCCAATCAGGGCTTAGAATGCACTGTGCAGCGCCAAGACCTGCCGAACACCCTGCAAATTCAGGTGTTCACGGAATGGGCAAACAGGCGATATTCGGTCCAAACTTTTGCTCAGCCCGAAATGTTCACCCAACTCTACTAATGACCATTTTTTTCTTCCATGCAGAACTGCCCACCGTGTGGTCCTGGGTGCTTTTGACCTTTCCTCCAAGACTGAGGCCACCCAGATCAAGACTATCAGCAAAGTAAGCGAGATAATTTGCTGTAAACAGTAATTGTTCCACTTGACTTCCTCCCGAAAGATAGACAGTCATCCACTATTATGGATAGTATTAAAAAAATGAATAAATAACAGTGAATGCTCTTCACATGAAGACTTGATGGAGTCCCCTTGTTGGATTCCGCTACGTTTCCAGAAGGTTAATTCCAGCATAACTTTTCTCAGGTCTTCAAAAATGCCCAGTACAACGCCCAGACCATCACCAATGACATCACCCTGATCAAGCTGGCCATTCCCATCGCCTACACCAACCGCATTTCCCCCGTGTGTCTTCCCACCACCGATGATGTCTTCAATGACCAAGAAATGTGCATCACCACCGGATGGGGATACATCAATGCAACCAGTAAGGAAATTAGATATTCTACAGAACACAAATAAGAAATAACTGAGAATAAAGTCGAATTTCATATTTGGCACTAGGTTTACACCAATGTGAGTTGTGATTGATGCATTTTTTACGCATTTTGCATTGCGTTTTGAACAGGCATCTTTTATGCGTTTTGCTATTTTTGACAATAGGAAAGTATGACAGTTTTGGCTTAGGGTTAAATAATAGGGTTAGGGTTAAGGGTCAAGTTTGTTGTCCAGTCTGTAAAAAAAAAAAAAAAACATCATGTAGCTGCTGACTTTAAAGAAATGGACACTTACCTGTCCAACAGTCCACCGCCGTCCTTGCCCCGGGCTAGTTCCTCACTAGCTGTCGGGTTCCCAGTGCCGGCATCCTAACTGTGGGCAGCCGGCTGTACCACTTTTGGCTTCACAGCCGGCTGCCCACTGCACATGCGCGAGTTGCACTGCGCTTTGTGAATGGTCCCCCTAGTCTTCTGGGATCTGTAACGTGTCCCAGAAGACAGCGGGGAGAGAGGGGGGAAGGGGAAGTGGGAGAGGGTACCTGTCAAAACTTGGTACCAGCTCCCCCTCCCCCCTCTGGAATGATATGCCAACTAAGACAGAGGAGGGGGAGGAGACTGCCTTAAAGCGGAACTTCCCCTTTTGGGTGGAGCTCCAATTTAAGGGTAAGGGGTAAATGTTAGGGTTAAATGTTAGAGTTAAGGGACAGGGTTGTTGTTAAATGTTAGAGTTAGGGTTAAGGCTTAGGGCTAGTGTTAAATTTTAGGGTTGGGGTTAAGGTTTAGTGTTAGCACTAAATGTTAGGGTTAGGGTTAAGGGTTAGGTGTTAGGGTTAAAAGTTAGCATTAGGGTTAAGGGTTAGGGTTAGATGTTAGGGTTAAATGTTAGCATTAGGGTTAAGGGTTAAGGTTAGATGTTAAAATTAGATGTTAGCATCAGGGTTAAGGGTTAGCTGTTAGGGTTAAATGTTGAGGTTAAGGGTTAGGGTTAAATGTTAGTGTTAGATGTTAGTGTTAAGGTTAAGGGTTAATGTTAGATGTTGGGGTTAAATGTTAGCATTAGGGTTAAGGGTTAGATGTTAGGGTTAAATGTTAGCATTGGGGTTAAGGGTTAGGGTTAGATGTTACAATTAAATGTTAGCATTAGGGTTAAGGGTTAGATGTTAGAATTAGATGTTAGCATTAGGGTTAAGGGTTTGCTGTTAGGGTTAAATGTTGAGGTTAAGGGTTAGGGTTAGCTGTTAGGGTTAAATGTTAGCATTGGGGTTAAGGGTTAGATGTTAGGGTTAAATGTTAGGGTTAGATGTTAGGGCTAGGGTTAGGACTAGATGTTAGGGTTAAATGTTAGGGTTAAATGTCAGGGGTTAGATGTTAGGGTTAAATGTTAGGGTTAAGGTTAGATGTTAGGGTTAAATGTCAGCATTGGGGTTAAGGGTGAGATGTTAGAGTTAAATGTTAGAGTTAAGGGTTAGTGTTAGATGTTAGGGTTAAATGTTAGGGTTAGATGTTAGGGTTAGATGTTATTGTTAAATTAGATGTTTGGGTTAGGGTTAAGGGTTAGGGTTAGATGTTAGAATTAGATGTTAGTATTAGGGTTAAATGTTAGGGTTAAATGTTGAGGTTAAGGGTTAGGGTTAGCTGTTAGGGTTAAATGTTAGTGTTAGATGTTAGGGTTAGTTGTTAGGGTTAAGGGTTAGGGTTAGATGTTAGGGTTAGGTTTAAGGGTTAGGTTAGGGGTTAGGGTTAGATGTATTGTTAAATGTTAGCATTAGGGTTAGGGGTTAGGGTTAGATGTTAGGGTTACAAATGGTAAATACCAAAATATACATAAATTCGGTGACCTTACAGCGGCAACTTTTCTGCGTTCTATAATTTGAAAAGAGAAAAGAAAAAAAAAAGAGTCCACACAGCGATGAAGAAATAAATCCCACGGTGCACTACCAATCACCAGAATGAATGGGGATGACGTCATCTTGTGACAAAATGCGTAGGGAGGAGCGACGTGCTCCTCCCTACGCAGGTTTCCTGAAGGACGTGACGCTACATTTGAGCCGGCTTATTCATGCGTGTTTCATACTACGGTACTTTTTGGAAGTGCAACTATTATATATTAATTTAAATCTTAAGGATTTTTCACTGGGGAAGCCTTATCTTTTTTGGGGTCCTTCTATGATGGGGTTTCCCTTGAGTGGAGGGAGCTCTTCAGCTCGATCCCCCTGGATGAACAAAGGCCTTGGCTGGGTATAATAGCCACAGGAGGGAAAGACCTTCCGTAATAGGAGGTCGTAAGGAGCTGGTAAGCAGCCATTTCATGAGGTGAAGACTTTTCTTTGGCAAATCACACATCGTTCTGCCGACCGTGGGATTTTTTGGATTTCCTCATCACTGTGTAGACTCTTTTTTGCAGCGTGTTTCCTGTTTTTAAGGGTTAAGCGTTAAGGGTTAGGGTTAGATGTTAGGGTTTAATGTTAGAGTGAGAGCTAGGGTTAGATGTTAGGGTTAAATGTTAGCATTAGGGTTTAGGGTTACATGTTAGGGTAAAGGTTAGGGTTAGAGTTAAATGTTAAGGGTTAGGGTTAGGTGTTAGGGTTAAATGTTAGAGTAAGTGTTAGAGTTAGATGTTAGGGTTAAATGTTTGCATTAGGGTTTAGGGTTAAATGATAGGGTTACATGTCAGGGTTAAGGGTTAGGGTTAAGTTTAAGAGGTCAGATGTAAGGGTTAAATGTTAGAATTAGGGTTAAGAGTTAGGGTTAGATGTTAGGATTAAATGTTAGAGTAAGGGTTAAGGGTAAGGGTTAGATGTTAGGGTAAAATGTTAGCCTTAGGGTTAGATGTTAAGGTTACATATTAGGGTTAAGGGTTAGGGCTACAGTTAAATGTTAGGTTAAGGGTTAGGGTTAGATGTTAGAGTAAGGGATAAGGGTTTAGGTTAGATGTTAGGGTTTAATCTTAGAGTAAGGGTCAAGGGTTAGGGTTAGATGTTAGGGTTAAGGGTTTGGGTTAGGGTTACAGGTTAGGGTTAAATGTTAGAGTAAGGGTTAAGGGTAAGGGTTAGATGTTAGGGTTAAGGGTTAGGGTTAGAGGTTAGGGTTAAGGGTTTGGGTTAAGGATTAGGGTTAGATGTTAGGGTTAAGGGTTTGGGTTAGAGGTTGGGGTTAAGGGTTTGGGTTAAGGGTTAGGGTTAGATGTTAGGGTTAAGGGTTTGGGTTAGGGTTACAGATTAGGGTTAAATGTTAGAGTAAGGGTTAAGGGTTAGGGTTAGATGTTAGGGTTAAGGGTTCAGGTTAGATGTTAGGGTTAAATGTTAGAGTAAGGGTTAAGGTTTAGGGTTAGATGTTAAAGTTAAGGGTTAGGGTTAGATGTTAGGGTTAAGGGTTAGGGTTAGAGGTTAGGGTTAAGGGTTTGGGTTAAGGATTATGGTTAGATGTTAGGGTTAAGGGTTTGGGTTAAGGATTATGGTTAGATGTTAGGGTTAAGGGTTTGGGTTAAGGATTATGGTTAGATGTTAGGGTTAAGGGTTTGGGTTAGGGTTACAGGTTAGGGTTAAATGTTAGAGTAAGGGTTAAGGGTTAGGGTTAGATGTTAGGGATAAGGGTTTGGGTTAAGGATTATGGTTAGATGTTAGGGTTAAGGGTTTGGGTTAGGGTTACAGGTTAGGGTTAAATGTTAGAGTAAGGGTTAGGGTTAGATGTTAGGGTTAAGGGTTTGGGTTAGATGTTAGGGTTAAATGTTAAGGTTTAGGATTAGATGTTAAAGTTAAGGGTTAGGGTTAGATGTTAGGGTTTAAGGGTTAGGGTTAGAGGTTAGGGTTAAGGGTTTGGGTTAAGGATTAGGGTTAGATGTTAGGGTTAAGGGTTTGGGTTAGGGTTACAGGTTAGGGTTAAATGTTAGGGTAAGGGTTAAGGGTTCGGATTAGATATTAGGGTTAAGGGTTAGGGTTAGAGGTTTAGGTTAGATGCTAGGATTAGCCTTCTATTCCTAACTGTTAACCCTAACCCAAAACTGTCATACTTTCCTATTGGCCAAAAAAAACAAACAATAGAATAATATAGAATAGAATGGAATAAAATATAACATTATAAAATAGAATGGAAAAGAAAATAGAATAAAATAGAATAGAACAAAGAGAGCCGCCTTCCAAAATTTTGAAATATGAATTTCAGGAGGCGGCTAAATCTTTTCTATTTTGTTTGATTCTATTCTTCTCTATTCTATTTTATTCAATTCTATTCTATTCTTTTATATTCTGTTCTATTCTATTTGTTTCTATTCTATTCTATCTTGTTTTATTCTGTTCCCTTCTATAAAGCAGCCTAAGTTGGAATCATCATCTAATTTCACTTTTTATACCTCACTGCACTTATTGAAATGTTAGTAAAGTAGAAAAACGAATGCGCAAAACCAAAGTGAAAAAAAAAAAAATAAACCACTTGCTGCCCATCCACCGTCATATGACGACGGGACGGTGCAGCGTTTATCCTGGGCCGCATATGACGTGACGGCTTTCCAGGCCCCCCAGGGGGTGCGCGCCCGCCGCGTCACTGGGGCCCCGGTGCGCGTGCCCGGCGGCCGCGATGTCCGCCGGGCACCCGCGATTGCCCGGTAGCCGAGCAGGACCGTGGATCTGTGTGTGTGTAAACATACAGATCCACGTCCTGTCAGGTGGGAAGAGACCGATGGTGTGTTCCCAGTACAGAGGAACAGCGATCGGTCTCCTCCCCTTGTGAGTCCCCTCCCCCTGCAGTTAGAATCACTCCCTAGGAACATAATTAACCCCTACAGCGCCCCCCTCCTGGTTAACCCCTCCCCTGCCAGTCACATTTCTACAGTAATCAATGCATTTTTATAGCACTGATCGCTGTATAAATGTGAATGGTCCCAAAAAATGTGTCAAAAGTGTCCGATGTGTCCGCCGCAATATCGCAGTCATGATAAAAATCGCAGATCGCCGCCATTACTAGTAAAAAAAAAATAATAATAAAAATGCCATAAATCTATTCCCTTATTTTGTAGATGCTATAACTTTTGCGCAAACCAATCAATATACGCTTATTGCGATATTTTTTACCAAAAATATGTAGAAGAGTACGTTTCGGCCGAAACTGAGGAAAACGTTTGTTTAAAAAAAAATAAAAAAATTGGGATATTTATTATAGCAAAAAGTCAAAAATATTGTGTTTTTTTTCAAACTTGTCACTCTTGTTTTGTTTATAGCGCAAGAAATAAAAAAGGCAGGGGTGATCAAATACCACCAAAAGAAAGCTCTATTAGTGGAGAAAAAATGATAAAAATTTCATTTGGGTACAGTGTTGCATGACCGCGCAATTGTTATTCAAAGTGCGACAGCGCTGAAAGCTGAAAATTGGCCTGGGCAGGAAGGGGGTGAAAATGCCCAGTCTGGAAGTGGTTAAAGAGGTCTAAGAAGTCGCCACACATGAGGCAGTGTTCCCACACAGAAAATAAATAGGATAATAAGACATATGTGGCGCTCTCTGTTGCATGAACTGTTACATGAAAATTCACTTCGTATTTGTTGGCACCGTATTGCACTACCTGGACTAGTAATTTTTTGCCATTTTTTGCGATGTTTGCACTTTTTTGCACTTTATGCGATTTTTTTCCATTTTTAATGCGAATTTTCTAGTTTATGCGATTTTTTTTTTCATTTTTTGGGCGTTTGAAAAAATCTTTTAACTAGAGTGCATAAATAAATAATAAGGATGATAAAAAATAAATACATCAAATACTAACTGAAGTGCATGAGTGAAACAGTATTAACCTCAATACATAAATAAACTACAGTGAGATCACATAAATGAAGTGACTGTGCATAAAATAATGGTAATTCATAAAATGTGTCAACAAATGGATTGATAGAGGGATCCTCTAAGACAAAATAAAGTTCAACGGTGATCTAAAAATGCATTAAAGTAAAAAAAAAAATTTCAAACTCCCAAAAAATGAAAAAAAAAAATCGCATAAACTTAAAAATTCGCATTAAAAATGGAAAAAAATCGCATAAACTAAAAAATTTGCATTAAAAATGGAAAAAATCGCATAAACTAAAAAAGTTGCATAAAAATGGCAAAAAATCGCATAAAGTGCAAAAAAGTGCAAATATCGCAAAAAAAATGGCAAAAAATGACTAGTGTTTGCCGATAATGCTGCCTGCAAATTTGTAAAATATTTGAAAAATTCTTCCTTTTCTCTCTCTCTCTCTTTTAGCACAACCCCCACAACTAAGCTCCAGCAGGCATCTCTTCCTATCGTGAGCAACGCTAATTGCCAGAAAACCTGGGGATCCAGGATTCAGGCCACCATGATCTGTGCCGGGGCCTCGGGTGTCTCCGGCTGCATGGTAAAAATAACTTCCAGCATTTCTATAGCGTTAGTCACAATTAGTTCTGACGGTGAAAATCCATGGCTAAGGAGTCCATGCCCATCTGGGTTCGGTTTTTAAAGAGCGCGTTGGTTCGCTTAAATGAATTTTTTTTTGCAAAAAAAACCACACACAATAGATAACCCAATTTTTTTTTGGTAAAATATAAAAGATGATGTTATGCCGAGTAAATAGACACCAAACATGTCAAGCTTTAAAATTACGCACACTTGTTCAATGGTGGTACCAAACTTCAATACTTATAAATCGCCATAGGCGACGCTTTAAAAATGTTTACCAGTTTAGAGTGACAGAGGAGGTCTAGCGCGAGAATTATCGCTCTCACTAACGATCGCAGCAATATCTCACATGTGGGGTTTGAACATGTGCATAGAGAGATGGGGGGTGCTTTCATTTTTTTTTTATTTACTTTATTTTGTCTTTTTACACTGTCCCTTTTTTTTTTTTTTTTTTGGATCACTTTTATTTCTATTACAAGGAGTGAAAACATCTCTTGTAATAGAAGTAAGGGACCACAGGTCCTCTTTATGGAGCGATCTGGGGTCAACAAGACCCCAAATCTCTCCTCTACCTTTAAAAGCAAAATATAAAAAATAAATAAATAAATAAATAAATAAATAAATGGATCTTTTGCTTAAAAAAAAAGAAAAAATAGTTTACTTCCACCCTAGACCGGAAGTGACGCCATATAAGTGCCCATTAGTGCTTCCTATCAGTGCCCACCTATCAGTGCCCATTAGTGCTTCCTATCAGTGTCCACCTATGAGAGCCCATCAGTGCCACCTATCAGTGCCCACCTATCAGTGCCCATTAGTGCTGCCTATCAGTGCCCACTTATCAGAGCCTATTAGTGCTGCCTATCAGGGCCCACCTATTAGAGCCCATCAGTGCCATCTATCAGTGCCCATTAGTGCTGCCTATCCGGGCCCACCTATCAGAGCCCATCAGTGCCACCTATCAGTGCCCATTAGTGCTGCCTATCAGGGCCCACCTATCAGAGCCCATCAGTGCCACCTATCAGTGCCCATTAGTGCTGCCTATCAGTGCCCACCTATCAGAGCCCATCAGTGCCACCTATCAGTGCCCATTAGTGCTGCCTATCAGGGCCCACCTATCAGAGCCCATCAGTGCCACCTATCAGTTCCCAATAGTGCTGCCTATCAGTGCCCACCTATCAGAGCCCATCAGTGCCACCTATCAGTGCCTATTAGTGCTGCCTATCAGGGCCCACCTATCAGAGCCCATCAGTGCCACCTATCAGTGCCCATTAGTGCTGCCTATCAGGGCCCACCTATCAGAGCCCATCATGCCACCTATCAGTTCCCAATAGTGCTGCCTATCAGGGCCCACCTATCAGAGCCCATCAGTGCCACCTATCAGTGCCAATTTGTGCTGCCTATCAGGGCTCACCTATCAGAGCCCATCAGTGCCACCTATCAGTGCCAATTTGTGCTGCCTATCAGGGCTCACCTATCAGAGCCCATCAGTGCCACCTATCAGAGCCCATTAGTACTGCCTATAAGTGCCCATTAGTTCCGCCTATCAGAGCCCATCAGTGCCACCTATCAGAGCCCAAATCTCTCCTCTACCTTTAGAAGCAAAATATAATAAATAAATAAATAAATAAATAAATAAATAAATAAATAAATGGATCTTTTGCTTTAAAAAAAAAATAGTTTACTTCCACCCTAGACCGGAAGTGATGCCATATCAGAGCCCATCAGTGCCACCTATCAGTGCCCATTTTTGCTGCCTATCAGTGCCCACCTATCAGAGCCTATCAGTGCCACCTATCAGTGCCCATTAGTGCTGCCTATAAGTGCCCATTAGTTCTGCCTATCAGAGCCCACCAGTGCCACCTATCAGAGCCCATTAGTGCTGCCTATCAGTGCCCATTAGTGCTGCCTATCAGGGCCCACCTATAAGAGCCCATCAGTGCCACCTATCAGTGCCCATTAGTGCTGCCTATAAGTGCCCATCAGTTCCGCCTCATTAGTGCAGCCTATCAGAGCCCATCAATGCCACCTATCAGAACCCATCAGTGCCACCTATCAGTGCCCAGTAGTGCTGCCTATCAGTGCCCACCTATCAGAGCCCATCAGTGCCACCTATCAGTGCCCATTAGTTCTGCCTATCAGTGCCTAACTATCAGAGCCCATCAGTGCCACCTCATCAGCGCCCATCAGTGCCACCTATCAGTGCCCATTAGTGCTGCCTATCCGGGCCCACCTATCAGAGCCCATCAGTGCCACCTATCAGTGCCCATTAGTGCTGCCTATCAGGGCCCACCTATCAGAGCCCATCAGTGCCACCTATCAGTGCCCATTAGTGCTGCCTATCAGTGCCCACCTATCAGAGCCCATCAGTGCCACCTATCAGTGCCCATTTTTGCTGCCTATCAGTGCCCACCTATCAGAGCCCATCAGTGCCACCTATCAGTGCCCATTAGTGCTGCCTATAAGTGCCCATTAGTTCTGCCTATCAGAGCCCACCAGTGCCATCTATCAGAGCCCATTAGTGCTGCCTATCAGTGCCCATTAGTGCTGCCTATCAGGGCCCACCTATAAGAGCCCATCAGTGCCACCTATCAGTGCCCATTAGTGCTGCCTATCAGTGCCCATTAGTGCTGCCTATCAGGGCCCACCTATAAGAGCCCATCAGTGCCACCTATCAGTGCCCATTAGTGCTGCCTATCAGTGCCCATTAGTGCTGCCTATCAGTGCCCACCTATGAGAGCCCATCAATGCCACCTATCAGTGCTGCCTATAAGTGCCCATTAGTTCTGCCTATCAGAGCCCATCGATGCCACCTATCAGAACCCATCAGTGCCACCTATCAGTGCCCAGTAGTGCTGTCTATCAGTGCCCACCTATCAGAGCCCATCAGTGCCACCTATCAGTGCCCATTAGTTCTGCCTATCAGTGCCCAACTATCAGAGCCCATCGGTGCCACCTCATCAGCACCCATCAGTGCAGCCTCATCAGCGCACATCAGTTAAGAAGAAAAATTACTTATTTGCAAAATTTTATACCAAAAACTAAGAAACAGGGGTTTTAATTTAAACATTTTTAGTCTTTTTTTGTTTGTGTACCAAAAAAAAACAGTGGTAATTAAATATTACCAAAAGAAAGCTCTGTTTGTGTGAAAAAAATAAAAATGTCATATGAGTACAGCGTAGTATGACCACGCAATTGTCATTCAAAGTGAGAAACTTGGTCTGGGCAGGAAGTGGGTGAAAGTTGCCCGTTAGGTAAGTGGTTATAGGTCGTAAAAGCTTGATTTAGGAAGTCCTTCTGTTATAATAGCACTTTATCCACGAGTTCTAAACTCAAAAATCAGAATCGATTTCTCTAAATGTTAACCTTCCATGTAACAGAGCCCAGGAGGAACCTCTGAGGAACTTCTTGAAGCATCCAACGGGAAGCGTCACACTTTCCTTCTGCTTCCGTAAACATTTGAAGTCCCGGTAGTCTGGTCATCACGATATGATGAGTATCACTCACCCGCTGGTTTAATCATTAACTCTGTGTCCCTGTGATAATCAACCAAGGATGAAAAAAATTGAATATTTCATTGATAGACATTTAGGCGGCACAGCTCAGACCAACAAAAGTTACTCGAAGTCAGTGTTCATGGTGTGGGGATTCTCCTGTGACGTCTGTTCTCTTCTTTTCAGGGGGACTCTGGTGGACCTCTTGTGTGCAAGAGGGATGGAGCCTGGACCCTGGCCGGTGTTGTGTCCTGGGGCAGCTCTAGCTTCTCTACAGTCTACTTCATCGTCTACACTCGCGTCAGCGCTTTCAGAACCTGGGTGGACCAGATTGTTGCCAGTAACTAAAGACAAATCAATCCATTTTTAATGCTCAATAAAGTATCTTTGAACCCCCTATTTTGTTGTAGATTCATTAGTTTAACTATATTGTGGATTCACAAAGTAGAAAAAAAGGAATTTCTACTTACCTGAAAAAATTCCTTATATTGGAGTACAGTACAGAACTGGACACGTGGGTTATATGTAGACATGTGCACTGCCCAAAAATGTGTTTGTTTTCCTTTCATTTGTTTGATTTGTTTTTTTCGGAAATTCAAAAATTCGTAAATTCGACAATTCAGAATTCGAAAATTCAAAAATTTGGAATTCAAAAACTCAAATTCGTAAATTCGAAAAATTCGGAATTTGTAAATTCGTAAGTTTGGAATTTGAAAATTCAGAGTTCGTAAATTCGAAAACGTGGAATTTGTAAATTCGTAAGTTCGAAAATTCGGAATTCGAAAACTCAAATTCGGAAATTCGAAAAGCCAAAAATGTGAAAATCCGAAAATAAGAAAGAAAAAGCTGAAAATTTAAAAGAACGCAAATCCAAAAATTCAAAAATAATAACTAACTAATAATAACTAACTATCAAATTATAGGTATTGGAATTTCCTTTCACATATGGCTGTTAGTGAACGTAACGAATACGAATTTATCTGAAGTTACGAATTATCCGAAATAATGAATGGCACATCTAAACAAATGGAACAAAATAATGTTAAATATTAATAATACGTTTTTATTATTATTATTATTATTGTTATTTATTATTATTAATTTGTTAAGTTCCATTCGTTTAGATGCGGCATTTGTTATTACGGATAATTCGTAACTTCAGATAAATTCGTATTGGTCACAGTTTGAAAGGAAATTCCAATACCTATAACTTAATAGTTAGTAATAGTTAAGTGATTATTAGTTAGTTATTATTTCAGATTTTCTCATTTTTTCGTTTTTTTGAATTTTCGGATTTTCATTCTTATTTTTCGATTTCCGAATTTTCGAATTTTCACATTTCGAATTTTAGAATTTCCGCATTTCCGACATTTCAAATTCCCAAATTTTCGAATTTTCAAATTTTTGAATTTTCACCACAGAAGCCAGAGGCGAGGGGTCTGTGGGCTGCTCTGTGCAAAACCACGGCACAGAGGAGGTAAGTATGACATGTATGTTATTTTTAACAAAAAAAGCCCTGAGGCTTTAGTATCACTTTAATGCCGGAAAAGGACACCAACAGACAAGGTAGAATAAGCTCTGATAGGGAAAGGAGGAACACTTGACTTGAGGGCGTAGGCCCTAGAAAAAAGTTATCTTTTCCACCTGGCAAAGCAGGAAGTCCCCTATGGGAGTCTACAGGTAAGACAAAGAAAGACCAGACCCAAACTTGCTGATAGGTCATGGCTGCCAAGTAGGTCCTAACATTCCCGACAACATCCAGAAAGTGTAGGAAAATATCCTTGGTGTGTTTTTGAGCTTGACTCAGTGAAGGGGGACAATATCCTTATTGAGTTGGAAGGAAGAGACCACCTTGAGCAGAAAAAAAAAAGGTCTTGGTCTAAAGACCATCTTGTCCATTTGTAATACAAGAAAAAGGCTACAATAAAGAGCCACCAACTCAGAGACTTGCCCAGCAGATGTAAAGGCCACCAGCAAGGCAATCTTACATGTGAGGTCCTAATGTGAGACCTCCAATTGACTCAAAGGGTTGGGGGGGCCTCTGAAGTACAAAGAGTACCAGGTTAAGGCAATGCAGGATTGGACTGAGGGATTTATATGAGCAACTCCATGAGAAAAATTGTGATTAAGGATTGTGAAGCAAGAGGTTTCTGGAGGAGAAAGTAACAGTTAGAAACCTGCCTTCACGCCAAGCAAAGTAAGTCCTCCTCATGTGATGATAGATTATATGTGGGGTGGGGGGCTGGGTAGATTTTTTTGCTGAAAAATTTTCCCGCTAGATTTTCTAAGTAAGGTGAGGATAACAGAGTCTGAGATACCTTTATCTTTCAGGGCTTTAGATTCAACAGACATGTTATTAAAGCCGTTGACTGAGAATAGGTGACCAATATGTCTGGCCTACTTGTAAGAAGCCAAGTTCTTCTGGACCAGTGTGTTACAATGAGGATCAGTGAAACCCTTTCTTCCTGTAACTTGCACAGCAGTCAAGGGGGAATGTTTTTTAAAGAGGCAAGGAGTATATCAGCCTGAATGAAGTCCAATGAATCACCAGGGATTTTACTGTAAAAGCCAGAGGATCCTTAGTCCTAGCTACAAATCTATTCAGTTTGTTGTTAAACCTGGAGGCCAGGATGTCCTCATTTGGTCTGCCCCACCTTTGACAGAGATTTTGTTAGATCTCGGGATGCAGAGACCTTTCTCCCAGGTCTAGATGTTGGCAGTTTACAAGGTCCACCACCCAATTCTTAACATCAGGGATGTGGATGAAAGGCAGCTGGAATCTAAACTTCCTCTGAGGACAATATCAAAGTTGCTTATATTAGAGCAGATCAACTCCTGGTGACCCCTGGTGATTTATGTAGGTCACTGCAGTTTTATTCTCAGGTCTAGATGTTGGCAGTTTACAAGGTCCACCACCCAATTCTTAACATCAGGGATGTGGATGAAAGGCAGCTGGAATCTAAACTTCCTCTGAGGACAATATCAAAGTTGCTTATATTAGAGCAGATCAACTCCTGGTGACCCCTGGTGATTTATGTAGGTCACTGCAGTTTTATTCTCTTATTTGGTGGAAGAGGACATGGGATGGAGGAGATGGGACTGGAGAAGGAAGAGGACATGGGATGGAGGAGATGGGACCAGGGGTGGACTGACAACTCATGGGGCCCCCGGGCAATAGGAGAAAATTATGGGGCCCCCGGGCAATAGGAGAAGATTATGGGGCCCCCGGGCAATAGGTAATTATGGGGCCCCCAGGCAATAGGAGATTATGGGGCCCCCAGGCAATAGATTATGGGGCCACACAGTATACACACACATACAGTATACACACACACACAGACACACAATGTACACACACAATATACACACACAGAATACATATACACACACTGAAAAGGTACTGGAGAGGCGGGGCAGCTATAATCTTGGGAGTTTAAAAAAACACAGATTTTTACATACTGTCCCTGGTTTTATTGAGGCTGGCAACCCAGATGGGGCCCCTTAGGGACATGGGGCCCTCGGGCAGTGCCCGAATGGTCAGTCCACCCCTGGATGGGACTAGAGAAGGAAGAGCACATGGGATGGAGGAGATGGGACTGGAGAAGGAAGAGGACATGAGATGGAGGAGGTGGACATGGGATGGGGGAGAAGGGACCGGAAGAGGAGCACATGGAATGGAGGAAGACATGGGATGAAGGATATTGGAATGGAAGAGGACATGGGATGGAGGATATATTGGGTTGTAAGAGTATTAAAATAAAAGTGGGTGCACTGAAGGACTTGGTGGGATGGCCAGTGGGTGGATTCGGTGGGACAGCCAGCAGGTGGGCCTTGAGGAATGTTTATGGTCAGGCCTGGGGGGGGCAAGACCTAAAGCTGTATAAATTTCTGATGGCTGCCCTGCTAATATGCAGCATTGATGGGCACTGATAGGCGGCACTGATGAGGCGGCACTAATATGCAGCATTGATGGGCACTGATTGGCGGCACTGATGGGCAGCCTTTATGGGGACTGATGAGGCGGCACTAACATGCAGCATTGATAGGCACTCATAGGCGGAACTGATGGGCAGCCTTTATGGGCACTGATGAGGCGGTACTAATATGCCGCATTGATGGGTACGGATAGGCGGCACTGATGGGCAGCCTTTATGGGCACTGATGAAGCAGTACTAATATGCAGCATTGATGGGCACTGATAGGCGACACTGATGGGCAGCCTTTATGGACATTGATGAGACGGCACTAATATGCAGCATTGATGGGTACTGATAGGCGGAACTGATGAGGCGGCACTAATAGGCAGCATTGGTGGGCACTGATTGGCGGCACTGATGGGCAGCCTTTATGGGGACTGATGAGGCAGCACTAACATGCAGCATTGATAGGCACTCAAAGGCGGAACTGATGGGCAGCCTTTATGGGCACTGATGAAGCAGTACTAATATGCAGCATTTATGGGCACTGATAGGCGACACTGATGGGCAGCCTTTATGGACATTGATGAGACGGCACTAATATGAAGCATTGATGGGTACTGATAGGCGGCACTGATGAGGCGGCACTAATATGCAGCATTGATGGGCACTGATTGGCGGCTATGATGAGGCGGCACTAATATGCAGCATTGATTGGCACTGATAGGCGGCACTGATGAGGCGGCACTAATATGCAGCATTGATGGGCACTGATTGGCGGCACTGATGGGCAGCCTTTATGGGGACTGATGAGGCGGCACTAACATGCAGCATTGATAGGCACTCATAGGCGGAACTGATGGGCAGCCTTTATGGGCACTGATGAGGCGATACTAATATGCCGCATTGATGGGTACTGATAGGCGGCACTGATGGGCAGCCTTTATGGGCACTGATGAGGCGGTACTAATGTGCCGCATTGATGGGTACTGATAGGCGGCACTGATGGGCAGCCTTTATGGGCACTGATGAAGCAGTACTAATATGCAGCATTGATGGGCACTGATAGGCGACACTGATGGGCAGCCTTTATGGACACTGATGAGACGGCATTAATATGCAGCATTGATGGATACTGATAGGCGGCACTGATGGGGCACTTTTATTTTAATTATTTTATTTTGACATTGTCCTTTAAATTATTATTTTGTATTCCTTTTATTGCTGTCAGAAGGAATGTAAACATCACTTGTGACAGCAATAGTCATGGGTTAGGTATTTTCTTGGAGGGATCTTGGGTCCATAAGTCTCCCAAACCCCTCCTTTGCACTTAAATGCTTTCAGAACTTCAAGTTTTGAATACTTATTTTTTTTTTTTTAAATCTGGCGCCTTTAAGGCTTGTACAACCACTTGAAGTGAATGGCGTACGGGAACGTGATTTTGCGGCAAGTGGTTAAATACATTGCAAAGCATATAAACGCTTTATAGTTATTATTTTCCAATAGTGTCCCTAAGGTACAAATTGCCTTGTCTTATAAAACTGTGACCAATATTCAGTTTACTTCCACTTGACCTCTCTCTATTTTTAAGTCACTTGTAGAAAGGTATTTATTCCTTATGTACTCTTCTCAGTTTATCAGCAGTTTTATTGACAGAACAGCAATGGGAATAGAGGAAAGGGCACTGTTTATCTTCCTAGCTTAGAGAAATAGAGAGTCATAGACCTGTCTTTCTCCGGTATTAGACTGGTTGTCTATAGGAATAGTTCATTTCATTATTGCTCCTCAGCTTTGAGTGCCCTTGGAACTAGCAAACTAAAAAGGAATCATCAATTTGCTAGGTGGCTACGGCTTCCCTGGTTTGGTGGTTGTGTCCAGCTGGGCTGCTAAATAGACCTATTGATAACCTGTTAAGTGATCCTATGGGATCCCTGTGGCTGCCGGGCTCTCCTTTCCATAAAAAAATATATAAATATAGCGCTCGCACACATAATAAATAAATGCGAAAAATTCAACACAAAGTCCAAAAACAAGTAACTCAAGGTGTTCGAATCCAAAGTAAACAGAAGAAAGGTGCTTGAGAAGATTCAGGTGCACAACATCCCCTTATGTGTCCCCCCCACTCACCAGATCCACATGACCCCCAGCTTTTCAGTCTGGTGGGTCAGTCAAGGCTTGGTATGGATGTCTTTGGGATGGTGTGTGGGAAGTCAGGTCAGCAGATCCAGGGTTCCTTGGTGAAGAGTTTAAGCCAGATAGACACGTACCCAGAAGTAAAAAAAAATGGAACTTATAGTGAAGTACCATCAAAAATGGGTTTATTTAAACAAAAGATGGGTACTTACAAAAAATGGGATTTAAACAAGCACTGAGCATGGAGCAGATCGTATAAAACCGTCGTTTGTAGCGTGCTTTCCAAACGACCGGAACTGACGTCAGTATTCCCAGGAAACAGCGTCAAAGTTTCGCCCTCCCACAGGGCATCATCACCGACCTCTACATTCCGCCTACCTACTGGACTGGGTCATTCTGAGTACATACCATGTGCTTTTAGCTTTTTTTTTTTCACACAGGCCACTTGAGAAGATCATATGACTTTGGTGTAACTAACATCCAAGATATAACCCCTGAGGAAGAGAAAGTCTCAAAACACATTGGACTTTGGGCTCATTTGATTCTGGGTTGTTAACAGCTTCAAAATTACCCCCTGGGTTGGGGGGCCAAAACAACCCGTGATGAGGGTTATGTACACCATTGTTGCAAAAATGTTCTTAGAGATACTATACAATACAGATTGAATTAGATGGCCTGATGGACATGTTTGAATAAAGAGAATGTATTTTGGGGAGGGCGTAGCGACCGCCTGAGCTGAAGGCCGCTTGAGCTCGGAGCTATCTCCTGGGACCGGGGATTGCCGCAGAATCGGGAGCCTCTGACCAAAGCAACCACCACAACCAGCTGCCTCAATACTGGCGCCGAGACACACTGCAGCCATGGAAACTAACGGGGTTCTTCTCATTCCTATATCTGCCGGACTCCGCCAAAATAGCAACCATAATAATATAATAATAGTACCTATTCCAGGATCTGCACAACCTGGACCAAAGAAACAGTAAACTGTATTCTCAGACTGTACAAATGTCTTTAAACAAATTTCCATCCAAGGATGGCAAATAAAGCTTTTCTATAGTCCCACTCCACTCTCTTCTAAACTTGAGCTTTGTTTCTACTAGGGACGGTGCCACCGTGTGAGTTATAATTACTTCACGTTAACCCCCCGCTCCCATTTACTTGTCCAGGGTGTGGTTTATCTTTTTGGTCTCCCCTTAATTCGGATGTCCCGAGATGTTTTCTTTAAGATTTTGAGCTAGTTACGGAGCAAGCAAGCCCTGAAGAAACAGATATACAGACCGCGAAACATGTGATCTATTTCAATGTAACATCCGCACTGTGCTACACTGTATATACAATGTATTGAATTGTATTGTACTTGTATTGTCTGCCCTAATGTTGTAAAGCGCTGCGTAAACTGTCGGCGCTATATAAATCCTGTATAATAATAATAATAAATAATAATAATGTGATTTTTAATGTAGGGACATGTATGTCTTTTCCCTACTGTCTTCTGTCTATATGTGATTTTTTCCATTTTCTAATAAATATTTAAAAATATATATATACGTATTGTTGTTTGTCTGGAGGAGACCGTTTAACGCCCCACCCTCTCCATATACCCCCTTTCCTAGACGTTACAAAGTTCCTATGGAGTTTAGAAAACAATCTAAATACCTGAGTTTGTATTGGAAAAGTGAACATTATATCATATTATTTCATTCAGGAATTCCAAACCTCTACGTGTTTCTCGTGTCTCGCTTCTTCAGGACATTGTAACTTCTCAATTACAGAAGATATATTAAAGTTTCTCTTGAAGTTTAGAAAACCATCTACACAACTAAGTTTGTATTGCAAAAAGGAACATTGTATCTTTTCCTTCCAGTCAGGGATTCCATACATCTGTGCGTTTCTCTGGTCTCGATGGCTTCTTCAGGACAATGGAAACCAACATATTAATTTATGAGGCTTATATTATTCAGACTCAGTGCAGATAGTATCCAGAGAAATCTGAAATACAAATATACCATTTAAATACTCCAAAAATACATTCCTTACAAAAAAGACAATTTGATGGCTCATATTTGATAATATAATATCTGTATTGTTCCATTAAGTTAAAAGCATGGCCGAAAAATACATAAATTCATCCATCGGGCCACAAAAATGGGGGCACCTAAAAAGATGCTCAGAAACAAAGAGGGTATGAACGGGGCGGCATAAGTATATAAAATTGGGCGGAACAAAGACAAAAATAAATATAAAAATAAATAAGAAAATAAAACAAATCAAAACTCAATCAAAAAAATCCCCCCGTGGTACCCAAGTGAGAGAAACCTCCAAACATGTCCATGCATGCGCCCAACAAGAGTATCTGTGAGGGGTTACAGTTTGGTGCCACCACCACCACTGCCTAAGACTCAATTTTTCTGCCCCTGTGTTGTTCTCTCAGCCCTGCAGAAAGGACAAATGTCCTCTTCCATTGGGCTTCTAGACCCACCCCCCCCATGTTCGAACCTGCCCCCAAAGCAACCTTATGTCCGGGCCAGTTCTGCAGCTGAAACATGGTCCTCAGCTCAGCTCTGGAAAGGAGCCAAGAAACCAGCATGCTATTACCCCTTTCACTGGCTTCAGGGCTTAAGGGCCACCTTGCAATGCGATCCAGGCCAGAGAGCATAGTGACGGCACCATCTTGCCCCACCGCCGGACCCAGAAGAAATGGTGCTGTTTTCACAAATGGTGTTACTGTGTATGTCCCTGCCCCCAGACCAACAGGCACAGGGCCCCAAGGACACCCATTCACACAACAGCATGCCATAGATAACAGTGGCACCCAGCACAAAAATCCGGTTCCCCATATTAGAAGAAAGCGACCACATGGGGTAACACCAAAAAGGGGGGGGGGGCATCCTAATACCTCAAATTTAAGGTGTTATGTAAAGTCAAAACTTTTTATTTAGTTTTGGATAGAGTGGGGAAAGGTAAATCCTCATCAATCTAATTTTTGCTACAAGTGTCTCGCTACAAATAGTTTCTTTCACTTCCTGCCCTTGACACTCAACAGTAAACAAGAGGAAATCTCTCTAAAGTGAACAGGACTTCTACCTTAGAGAATTATCGCAGGAACAGGTGTCACCATCGGAGAATTTCCCATCACTGGTGACACTTGAATTTGTGGATTTCCCATTATTTTTTTTTACAGAAAAGTTTTTATTTATCGGACACAATTACATGAAAAGTAGTAAGGTACACAGTACATTAATATGCGTATAAAGAGTATCAACAATATATGATTACATAAGGGTTTAACGAGGAATCATACAAAAGTAGTTAACCTGAGATTCCAAGGCACTCGGAGGGGATATCCAGAAGAGGATTGAGTTAGAGTATCAGCAGGAGCTAGTACGGGGGAGGGTAGATAGAGGGGGAGAGGGGGAAGGGGGGGGAAATCAGGGATAGGAGGGGGGAGCCGAAGCCACAGACACCCAGGTCCAGGAAGACCATGTCTCCGAGTCCCGCCCCCCCAAGTCCCCAGCCAGTGAGAGCCCTAATTGGTATTCGGCCGTGCTTTCATCCATGCCCCCAGATCTTGTCGAATTTTTTAGGACATTTCATATGTGTCAATTTATAGAGGGGTAAGACTGCATGGACTGTTGACCTCCATTGTGAGACTGTCGGTGGATCGCTAGTTTCCATTTAAACAAGATGGTTTTCCTGGCAGAAAAGGCTGTGTAGAAAATAAACAGCTGCTTATGCTTGTTAGGGGTAGTAGTATCACATAAACCTAATAGGAGAACCCTAGGATCAACAGCCACACGTGGCCCTCCAGTCTCATTGATTTCTCCTACCACACCCTTCCAGAATTCCTGTATCAGAGGACAAGTCCAGACCACATGATTGAAGGTCCATATGTCATTCAGACATTTGGGGCAGCAGTCCGAATGTGTAGGGTATATCCTAGCTATTCTCTGAGGGGTATAGTAGGCTTTATGTAGAAATTGAAGTTGAATATACCTGTCTCTGGCAGAGATCAGCAGTGGTATGTACTGTTGGACCCCCTCATCCCAATCTTCTGAGTCTAGGGTATGAGTATGCCCCTGCCAGCTGTGAAACAGTTGTGTGTTTTTATCTGTGTCCCTGGAGGAGATTCTAAGGTATAGGGACAAGAGAATCCTATCTGCATTGTGAGACGTCAAGAAGGATTTTACCATGTGGAAGGCAACATTCCGAGTCTGTGGGAATTGTGATTGGAGTGCATGTCAGAGCTGGAGGAATCTAAGGAACATCCGGGAGGGTAGATGGAACGTGGTTTTGAGGGTATCGCACGGTAGTAATTTACCATCCGGCATTACATGTTGTATTTTAGTAATTCCAAATCTAGCCCATACACTAGGATCAGGGATTGTGCATAGGTGTGAAAATCTAGGGTTGCCCCAAAGTGGGGCATGGGGGGAGACCATCTGTGAGGACATATGAATTTGGTCATCTGATCCCATACCTTAACTGTGGTTGTCTTTGGTATAGTCATATAGCTCGGGCTCCCCGATTAGGTGCTTCCGTCCGCCAACCAGAGCCTCCTGTCCTCCAAACCGTTCCAAGCAGATCAAGAGCCAATAGCAGCCCTTTTTACCCCAAACATCCTAAACAGACAAGATGTGAGGTAAAAACCAAAGGAATGAGTTTTAATTGAAATGCAGACGTATATTTTATACCCTACAAGAGGACATCTCCCTCCTGATCATATTACCCTAACAATACAAACTTTACACAGGAATATATTTACCATAGCTAAACAACAACCAACATTTACTGTACTATAAACATTAATTTAATTAAACAACTAGACACCTGGACAATGTTGTGACTAATTAGAGATCTCATTCCAGGTCAGACTGGCCGGCACCGAGCTCACAAAGTACACTACACATTATCATATGTTCAACCTCCCCACAGTAGTTTGGTAGCAGGCAATAGGTGAGTTAATTAGCACAATTACCAATGCAAACAGTGATCCCACCCCACCTCAGACTAGTAGGCAACAGACTATAGCAGGGGACCTACTTACAATAAACACATTATAGCAGGGAACCCCAGTGGATTGAGTGGATTACATTAACATCTACAGTCATTGCTGGTTTGAGGCATAGAGGCCCCAAATATGGATATGGAACCTCCAGTTCCCAGCTTCTGTGTGTTTTGGGGAGACATGAACTTGAATCAGGAACAAGACCACTCCACGGATCCCCCAGGCATACACCTTCCAAAGAGTAGTGTTCTCTTAAATGCCAGGGCCCATAGTCAGTGGGTAAGAGGCTTGCTCCCAATCTTTTCCAAAAGCCCCTGTCCTGGTTAGGTCTGTCACACAGAGTAACTGTGGCAAAAGTCATTGGTTGTCTAATTTCTTCCCCCACTGCGAAAGCTCCAGGCCACTTCCTGGGTAACTGTCCAGCGAGGCCACACAGTTAGATTTCCCCTTCCACTCATCTGTCCATATTCCATCAGCTCATATCTCCCTTTCTTTGTGTCTGCAGGGCCCCAGTAAAACAAAACAAGTACTAGATATCATCTATCAGGAGCCAGAATGTGTTTTTTGGATACTAATCTGGCTCAACAACTCTGGACACCCCACCAATCTGAGGCTTAATCTCTGCATATTCAGTTAGTCACGCAAGAGACGTTTCTCGCAACAATTTCTCTGAGTCATCAAGAGTTCTTGAGCTTTGATTATTATTGTCCATAATCCTTGGTATGTCCTGGTTACATGTTCATAGACAAATATCAAATAGTCCCCTGGAGAGATATCCTTTTCCTCTGATTATTGTTGTCAGTTCTGCTTGGTCAATTCTGGGAGCCTCCTCTGTGTAGACTTTGAAAAAATAGGTTATCCTTCCACTAGTTTACCATGAATACTTAGACATACTCGACAAGAAAGGGTTACACTCTTTTCCTCCGCACTGTATTTATTATTGTTCAATTGAAGATTCCATTCAAATGAATCTCCCCTTTATCAGATGATCATTGATGAGAACATTGAAAAAGATTCATAAATCCTTCTGTTTCTCCTGAGGCCACAAGCATTACTTGTGGAGAGGAAGGATCACCCTCTTCACGCTTGTATCAGTTACGGTGCCCTCAAAAAGGCAACAATAAAGACCTTACAGTGGGGAGGGAAAGTATTCAGACCCCCTTACATTTTTCACTCTTTGTTATATTGCAGCCATTTGCTAAAATCATTTAAGTTCATTTTTTTCCTCATTAATGTACACACAGCACCCCATATTGTACACACAGCACCTCATATTGTACACACGGCACCCCATATTGTACACACAGCCCCCCATATTGTACACACAGCACCCCATATTGTACACACAGCACCCCATATTGTACACACAGCACCCCATATTGTACACACAGCACCTCATATTGTACACACAGCACCCCATATTGTACACACAGCACCCCATATTGTACACACAGCCCCCCATATTGTACACACAGCCCCCCATATTGTACACACAGCACCCCATATTGTACACACAGCACCCCATATTGTACACACAGCGCCCCATATTGTACACAGCACCCCATATTGTACACACAGCACCTCATATTGTACACACAGCACCACATATTGACAGAAAAACACAGAATTGTTGACATTTTTGCAGATTTATTAAAAAAGAAAAACTGAAATATCACATGGTCCTAAGTATTCAGACCCTTTGCTGTGACACTCATATATTTAACTCAGGTGCTGTCCATTTCTTCTGATCATCCTTGAGATGGTTCTACTACTTCATTTGAGTCCAGCTGTGTTTGATTATACTGATTGGACTTGATTAGGAAAGCCACACACCTGTCTACATAAGACCTTACAGCTCTCAGTGCATGTCAGAGCAAATGAGAATCATGAGGTCAAGGGAACTGCCTGAAGTGCTCAGAGACAGAATTGTGGCAAGGCACAGATCTGGCCAAGGTTACAAAAAAATTTCTGCTGCACTTAAGGTTCCTAAGTGCACAGTGGCCTCCATAATCCTTAAATGGAAGACGTTTGGGATGACCAGAACCCTTCATAGAGCTGGCCGTCCAGCCAAACTGAGCTATCGGGGGAGAAGAGCCTTGGTGAGAGAGGTAAAGAAGAACCCAAAGATCACTGTGGCTGAGCTCCAGAGATGCAGTCGGGAGATGGGAGAAAGTTGTAGAAAGTCAACCATCACTGCAGCCCTCCACTAGTCGGGGCTTTATGGCAGAGTGGCCCGACGGAAGCCTCTCCTCAGTGCAAGACACATGAAAGCCCGCATGGAGTTTGCTAAAAAACACCTGAAGGACTCCACGATGGTGAGAAATAAGATTCCCTGGTCTGATGAGACCAAGATAGAACTTTTTGGCCTTAATTCTAAGCGGTATGTGCGGAGAAAACCAGGCACTGCTCATCACCTGTCCAATACAGTCCCAACAGTGAAGCATGGTGGTAGCAGCATCATGCTGTGGGGGTGTTTTTCAGCTGCAGGGACAGGACGACTGGTTGCAATCCAGGGAAAGATGAACGCGGCCAAGTATAGGGATATCCTGGACGAAAACCTCCTCCAGAGTGCTCAGGACCTCAGACTGGGCCGAAGGTTTACCTTCCAACAAGACAATGACCCTAAGCACACAGCTAAAATAACGAAGAAGTGGCTTCACAACAAGTCCGTGACTGTTCTTGAATGGCCCAGCCAGAGCCCTGACTTAAACCCAATTGAGCATCTCTGGAGAGACCTAAAAATGGCTGTCCACCAACGTTTACCATCCAACCTGACAGAACTGGAGAGGATCTACAAGGAGGAGTGGCACAGGATCCCCAAATCCAGGTGTGAAAAACTTGTTGCATCTTTCCCAAAAAGACTCATGGCTGTATTAGATCAAAAGGGGGCTTCTACTAAATACTGAGCAAAGGGTCTGAATACTTAGGACCATGTGATATTTCAATTTTTCTTTTTTAATAAATCTGCAAAAATGTCAACAATTCTGTGTTTTTCTGTAAATATGGGGTGCTGTGTGTACAATATGGGGGGCTGTGTGTACAATATGGGGTGCTGTGTGTACAATATGGGGTGCTGTGTGTACAATATGGGGTGCTGTGTGTACATTAATGAGGAAAAAAATGAACTTAAATGATTTTAGCAAATGGTTGCAATATAACAATGAGTGAAAAATTGAAGGGGGTCTGAATACTTTCCGTCCCCACTGTACTAGCTTCCACTAGTTCCCAAGGTTTTCCAAAGAGTGGGGTCCTCTAAGATTGTTATCAAGCTTAACTTCTAAGAGTCCTGGGGGAAATGAATGGAAGACAACATTTTGCATCCAGTTTTGTCTGAGTCCACCATGATAACTATGATGATATCCAATCACAGTCCAAATCATTGTGCCTTAACCTTCATAACCTCTCCAAAATATACTCCTTCTTTACCAATGATACGGTAACGATAATTTGCCTAATGACTAGGCCATAGATCTCTGTAATGTGGGTTTAGATCCAGTTGCTGTTGGATACCAACTGTTAGGGAGTGAGCCAAACAACTACCCCCTCGGGATCGAGGGACCTGTCACCTTTGCCAAGTACCATGCTTAATGACTGGTTGCTTAGTGTCTTGAACTTGTACTTGGTTACTCTTAGCAACTACATTCCTCTTCTTGTCTTGCCAAGGTAACCCTTTGTAGTGGTGTTGCTTCATACCCCGTAGTGCTTTACAGACCCAAGTTCTTTAAATATGCCAGAACCAACATGCACCCCTTTGAATACCTTTATGCTAGGCTCATAACGGTTAATATAGCTTTTTCTGAACAAGTGCGGCATACCGGTTCATTATGAACAATGTTGTAACGAGCCCCTGCTCGCTCGGTTCCACTCTCCCGACACTCCTCTGCGGCTATAGAATCAGTTTGCAGATCGCAACATCTGATGGTTCGGTCATCCGATGCTCCAGGACTAGAACTACAGCTATGTGCCGTGCTAATCCAGTTGTGTAGCTCAGAACAAACACCAGGCAGGCTGTATGTAAGTTCAACCAGGAATCTCTTTTATTGCAAAATACAGGCTCTTTTATACAGTAAAAGAAGAGGTGCACACCTCCTGCTCATATTACTGTGACCAGAAACCTAATTAACATGGGCTAATTAACTAATCCCTTTAGACAGCCTAGATGACTCAGTCACGACCTTTAGGCCAGACTGGCCATCTTGTAGCTCAGAAAACACAATCAACATTATCACAAATCAACACAGAACTCTTCTTCACACAATAGCAGACTTAATTAACACAAGCAACAATGGGGATCTAATGACTCTTAGATCCCATACTAGACTTATTTACAATACACATTCTAGCAGGCAACAGACAGACAGGTGGCTGGAATTGACATCAGCATCTCCTAACAGTATTTGTCCCAGCATTATGAATCAGTCTTATCAGCAGGGGGGCTGCTGGAGGAATCCCCCCTCCCTCTACAGGGACACACATCCCAAATGACCACAGCAAAGAGTCCACAACAGAATGAGACAACATACAATATATACATATATACATGATTGAGTCTGATTAGTACAGATCAGACTGGGTTTCTAATTCACCTTGCAGAGTATTGTTCCTTTAAAATCCATGGCCCATAATCTGTTGGCAAGAGGCTCACATTCAATCCCCTCCAATAGCCTCTGTCCCGGGTGAGTCTGTCACATTTCTCCCCCATCAAAGGTTGACTAACAAGGTCCCAGACCACCACCTGGTCTGGACATGCGTTAGTCAGGCAGAGTGAATTCACATAGTCTTCCCGCATGATCTCCTTTCTTGGCTGCAAGGTATAGTTGACCTCAGTAGGTGTGGGGCAGAGGTCATTTACTCTCTGTCTGGCTGCCTGCGCTTCAGCTGGGTGGTTTTTAACATTCCATGGCTTGGCCTGTTGCTGGACAGAGGGGCCCACTGTCCCAATTCCCTGAAGCTGAGAAGAAACTGTAGGTGCGAGGCAGAGGCCAGCAGCGCTCTGCCCTGTTGCCAGCGAATCAGCTGGGAGTAGCAGCTTTACTACATCAGCTTGTCGCTGGAGAGAGGGGCCAACTGCCCCGGCTCCCTGGAACTCCACAGTTGTTGCCGGTGCTGGGCAGAGGTTGGTAGCACTCTGCCCTGTTGCCAGAACTTCTGCTGGGGACTCCACATCCTCCGCTCCGGCTAACCATTGGGGCAGGAGGCTGGCTTTCTCCACTCCCAAACTGTGTAGCTGCCATTGGGGAGGTGAGCCGGCTGCTTCCTTTTCCATTCCCTCATCTGGCTGCTGGGACGACATGTCGATGGTACTGTCTCCCAGGTGCACGGATCTTTGCTGGGGAGAAAAGGCCGCTTCCTCCACCCTGGCCAACTGTTGGGGAGGGACAACACACAACTCCTCTCCCTTCTCCCCCTGTATCTGCTACTGGGAAGTGATTGCCACCTTCTCACTCTGAGCCTCCGAAACTGCCACAGGTGTGGGGCAGAGGTCTTGGACCCTCTGTCCGGTTGCCAGCACTTCTGCTGGGGGTTTGCTAGGTGGTTCCTCCTCTACAGAAACATCTATTAAATCCCCAGTCTCTGGAAGTGGTAAAAGTGTGGGGCAGAGGTCTTGGACCCTCTGTTCAGTTACCAGATCTTTAGCTGGAGAAGTTTGTTGTAAATCCATAGATGCTGCTGGCAGAAAATCACATGTCCCTGTCAGTGTTGTAGGAGAAAGGCCGACTACCTCTTCTCTCAAGAAGGCCGAAGCCACTGTTGGTGCTGGGCAGAGCACAGTGAACTTTGGCCCTGATAGCAGCTCTTCTGTTGGAGGCTCATCAGGTTGTTCTTCCTCAGCAGAAAAGTCTATCAAATCCCCTGTCTCTGCAACTGGTGTCTGGGGATAAAGGTTCACCATCTCCTGTCCCTGGAACCCAGAAGATGCTATCAGTGCTGGGCAGAGGTTAGCAGAGCTCTGCCCTGTTGTCAGCACTTCAGCTTTGGGGATAGCGATCTCCACATTTTCCACTGCCGACTCTGGCATTCTGCTGGACAGGGACATTCCTCCATCCAAGATCATCCAATGCAGAAACAGGGTCATCAAGGTCAGTCAGCACTTGCTCCATCCGCCATAAGACCTCCACGTCCATAGCTGCGGGGCCAGGTTGGCAAAGCACACTGTTACTCTGCCACATTGTCAACTCTTCAGCCAGGATTTCAGAGTTGTCAACTGGTATTTCCTGATAGTCCCAGGCAAAGGGAGCACCACCCTGCTGCTGAGCAGAGTCTAGCAGCTGTCTGTAGGCCATCTCAAGCTCCCATTCCTGAATGGCCAGAAACTCCAAATCTTCCTGTGCCCAGTGCACTTCCGAGACATTCAGTCTTCGCTCTCTGTGCTCCATTATTTCCTCCAAACGCCACTCCCGATCACTCCCAAAGTTAGGGTCCCTGGACAGCCTCCAGTACAACAATCCCAGGCCATTGTAGTCAAAGCCTTCCGTGGGGCTATCATCCGCTGTCCATGGGCACACTTGGGCTACATACCACTGGAGGGCTCTATAGCTCTCGTCCAACCGCATTTCTGCCCGGATCAGCCTGCTTAACTCGGCTGTCCACTCCTGGTTCGGCTGTTCCCCCAATAACAGCATTCGCACTTCATACTGCGACCAGTACCTTACATGGATGGAGGGAAGAACTTTTCCCTGGTTTTGCTGCTCACGGACTAGCGCTTCTTTCCAGAGTTAGCAGCGGATAGAATCAAACCATCCTAGCAGGACCTGCTCTGATACTGGTCCTCTGTGCTGTATCTGTATCTCTCACAACCTCGTTCTGAATTCCTCTTCCATGGTGGCTGGTATCTGTACCTCTCCTCTCCTGCTATCTGGACCTTGGATCCAGGTGATGGTTTGGATGTGTTCACGGCAAGGAAGCACGATCCCACCGGTCCCTCCCAGCTCTCAAGTAAATCTTTCAGAGTGGCTCTCCTACACGCTGGTTTGGAGTGTCCCAGTAACTAGAGAGCAAATCCCACAGCTGTCATTCAATGTAACGAGCCCCTTGCTCGCTCGGTTCCACTCTCCTGACACTCCTCTGCGGCTATAGAATCAGATTGCAGATCGCAACATCTGATGGTTCGGTCATCCGTCATCCGGGACTAGAACTTCAGCTATATGCCGTTCTAATCCAGTTGTGATAGCTCAGAACAAACACCAGGCAGGCTGTATGTAAGTTCAACCAGGAATCCCTTTTATTGAAAGGAATAAAGGCTCTTTTATACAGTAAAAGAGGAGGTGTATACCTCCTGCTCATATTACTCTGAACATACACCTGTGACCAGAAACCTAATTAACATGGGCTAATTAACTAATCCCTTTAGACAGCCTAGATGACTCAGACATGACCTTTAGGCCAGACTGGCCGTCTTGTAGCTCAGAAAACACAATCAACATTATCACAAATCAACACAGAACTCTTCTTCACACAACAGCAGAGTTAATTAACACAAACAACAATGGGGATCTAATGACTCTTAGATCCCATACTAGACTTATTTACAATACACATTCTAGCAGGCAACAGACAGACAGGTGGCTGGAATTGACATCAGCATCTCCTAACAGTATTTGTCCCAGCATTATGAATCAGTCTTATCAGCAGGGGGGCTGCTGGAGGAATCCCCCCTCCCTCTACAGGGACACACATCCCAAATGACCACAGCAAAGAGTCCACAACAGAATGAGACAACATACAATATATACATATATACATGATTGAGTCTGATTAGTACAGATCAGACTGGGTTTCTAATTCACCTTGCAGAGTATTGTTCCCTTAAACCTTAAATCCAGGGCCCATAATCTGTTGGCAAGAGGCTCACATTCAATCCCCTCCAATAGCCTCTGTCCCGGGTGAGTCTGTCACAAATGTCTTTCCCCTAACTCTAAGTATAGTACTGTGGCAGCCCAGGCATACCTCTGTGGAGGTGAAAGTCCATTATGGCATTGTCCATGGCTTGGCTAGCTCCGAAGGTCCCAGTGTCTTCAGTCCTGCTTCCATATACCGACAGCTAGGAAAATCCAACCAAGGAAGGAAAACCCAACAAGAGTGCAGGACCTCATCCTTGCTCTTTTTAATATCACAGGTGGACCGGCTAGGACCAAAAAGCCTGGGAACAGAACTTCCACAAGTTGACTCCTTAACCTGGACTGGGCCAGCTGCTAACTCACTAGAAACTAACACAGTCCAACCTGCCTACAAGTTTATCACAAATTCTGCTGCCAGACTTATCCATCTTACCAACCTTTCAATGTCCACCACTCCTCTCTACCAATCTTTACATTGTCTTATGCTCATCCAACTAATGACATTCATAATACTAACAACAATCTTCAAGGTTGTCCACAACTCTATTTTACCAACCTCATATAAAAATACCAACTAAACCATTCCCTTTGCTTTTCTCAAAACCTCCTGCTCTCTAATCCCCTCATTATCTCCTCCCATGCTTGTCTCCAGGACTTATCCAGATCCTCTCCCATCTTCTGGAACTCCCTACCCCAATCTGTCTGACTATCTTCTACACTGTCCTTCTCTAGGTGATCTCTGAAAACCCATCTCTTCAAAACGGCCTATCCTGTTCCGATTTTGTAAAGCCATGTGAAAACTGTTGGCAGTATATAAATCCTGTATAATAATAATAATAATAATATGGTGTAATTTATGCATACATTTCCTCACTCAGAGAAAGTCTTGTTATTACATTCTCCTGTAACACCTGTTTCTTCAGATCGTTTCCTTTAAGCCAAGTTTGTGAAATTTGTTCAAGGTTTTCCTGATAAGTGTGCTAAAAATTGTCCTTTATCACAAGCCTGGCCCTCATCCATGATTGGCTGACTGAGAGTATATAAGCTGAACAGGCTTTGGTCACCAAAGCCAAACAAAGCAGAAGATGGCAATCCTGTGGGTCCTGTCCTGTCTGGCCTTGCTCAGCGGAGCCTATGGTGAGTACACACGTTGTATGTTTGTGGCACTTTGTAACCTATGTAAAATTTCTATATATTTTTTACAAATACTATATATAAATTATATATATATATATATATATATATATATATATATATATATATATATATATATATATATATATATATATATATATATATATATATATATATATATATATATATATACATATAATTTTTTAGACATATACATCCATAGAACATATGTGAAACGTAGTACATCAAACTGGCTATATTGACATTTTTGGGCAATCTCCATCTTATTGATCATATCTATGAACCCTTCTAATTTAAATTCATCTTCCAAAATTAACTTCTGATCCACTATGCATAAGACAATAAAGCATGCAAACTACTACTACTCATATGTTGTGACAATGTGTTAAGAATGTGTTTTTTTTTTCCAGGCTGTGGTGTTCCCGCCATCAAGCCAGTTATCTCCGGCTATGCCAGGGTTGTGAACGGTGAAAACGCTGTCTCTGGTTCTTGGCCATGGCAGGTGTCTCTTCAGGTACGATTGTTTCTTAACACATTTGTATCTTTTTTGTAGGGGTCCTCCAAGGCTCTGTTCTTGGAACCCCTTTTCTGTTCTATTCACACCCCCTTTCTTGGTGGCGTGATAACCTCCCATGGCTTCCAATAGCACTTCTATGCTGATGACACTCAAATCGGTCTCTCAACTCCACACTTCACCCCTTCAGTATTCTCTCACATTACTAATTTACAAACTGTCATATCAGAATGGATGTCACATCGCTACTTCAAACTCGATCTTTCTAAAATTGAGCTCATATTATAATACAGCTATCAGTCTCACCCCTCATGCCAGAATACTAGGTGTAATCCTAGACTCTGACCTGTCCTTCAAGCCCTAAATCTAATTACTGTTCAAGTCTTGCATACTTCACCTCAACAATATCTCCAAAATCTACTCCTTCTCAACCAAATAAACCAGATAGCTTATCAATCACTGCCATGTTATCACTCCCCTTGACTATTGCAACTCCCTTTCCATAAGCCTGCCTCAACATAGGCTATACCCCTTCAGTCTATCATGAATGCTATTCCCAGACTCATTTGCCCTAACAGCTGCTCAGTGTCCAACACCCCTCTCTGCCAATCCTTGCTTTCATTCATTGTCCCCCACCATTCTGTCAATCTTTCCATTAGCTTCCATTCCATGTCCGTTGCTCTTCTATGCCAATGCATAACCTGGCTTCTATTCCATGTCTGCCACTCTTCTCTGACAATCTCTCCACTAGCCTCCATTCAGTGTCCTCCACCCCTCTCTATTCTATTCTCTCCATTGGCTTACCTTCAGTGTCCTCCACCCCTCTCTGCCAACCCCTCCACTGGCTTCCCTTCAGTGTCCTCCACCCCTCTCTGCCATTTTCTCCACTGGCTTCCCTTCAGTGTCCTATACCCCTCTTTGCCAATCCCTCCACTGGCTTCCCTTCAGTATCCTCCACCCCTCTCTGCCAACCCCTCCACTGGCTTCCCTTCAGTGTCCTCTAGCCGTCTCTGCCATTTTCTCCACTGGCTTCCCTTCAGTGTCCTCCACCCCTCTCTGCCAACCCCTCCACTGGCTTCCCTTCAGTGTCCTCCACCCCTCTCTGCCAACCCCTCCAGTGGCTTCCCTTCAGTGTCCTCTAGCCCTCCCTTCCATTCTCTCCATTGGCTCATCTTCAGTGTCCTCTAGCCCTCTCTGCCAACCTCTCCACTGGCTTCCCTTCAGTGTCTTCTACCCCTCTGCCATTTTCTCCACTGGCTTCCCTTCAGTGTCCTATACCCCTCTCTGCCAATCCCTCCACTGGCTTCCCTTCAGTGTCTTCTACCCCTCTCTGCCATTCTCTCCATTGGCTTCCCTTCAGTGTCCTCCACCCTTCTCTGCCAACCCCTCCACTGGCTTCCCTTCAGTGTCTTCTACCCCTCTCTGCCATTCTCTCCATTGGTTTCCCTTCAGTGTCCTCCTCCCCTCTTTGCCAACCCCTCCACTGGCTTCCCTTCAGTGTCCTCTACCCCTCTCTGCCAATCCCTCCACTGATTTTCCTTCATTGTCCCCCAACCCTCTCTGCCGATCCCTCCACTGGCTTTCATTCAGTGTCCTCCACCCCTCTCTGCCAATGCCTTCGCTTCCAATTGCCCAACAAATACTAACAACATACAAAACCATTCACAACTCTGTCTGATCAGCATCGTCAGTCACAATATATCACCCAAGATATCCTCTCCAATTCTCTAAAGACCCCCTGCTCACTATAATCTCCCTTGTGGCCTTCTCTAATGCTCACCTTCACTAAAGGGGTGAAGAGGTAGGTGAGAAGATGTGTCATGCCAAACAATGTCAAGGGGCAGAAGATGACACTAGGAGAGGTACCTAGGAGATGAGCAGTTGGAAATCTGGGAAGTTAGATGCCTGCCAAAAATCAAAGAGTGAAGGTATGTGAAGAAATTTCCACCTTCTTTTCCCAATGGCAAAACCTCTCTAAAATGGACCTATATTCCAAGAAAAGAAAACTCTACAGTCTTTCTGCCATGGATAAATAATAGCAATAGGAGGGCTGAAGGTGCTGCTTTGGCTTTCTTCCAGTGTTAGCAGCGTGTCTGACTGCCTAGACCAGGGGTCTCCAAACTATGGCCCTCCAGTTGTTCAGGAACTACAATTCCCATCATGCCTAGTCATGTCTGTGAATGTCAGAGTTTTACAATGCCTCATGGGGCGTGTAGTTCTGCAACAGCTGGAGGGCCGTAGTTTGGAGAGCCCTGGTCTAGACAATTAGTTATGTGATCTGGAGCTAAAGGGAAATGTCGGATTCCAGAACGGTGGGTTCTTTTCTCCATGGGGTAAGTGATGTGATCTGTATATAAAACAATGACTTCATGATTCTTCTTCTACAGGACAATGGATTCCACTTCTGCGGTGGTTCCCTTATAAACAGTCTCTGGGTTGTCACCGCTGCCCACTGCGGAGTCTTGTGAGTTTTATATGATAATATTCTACTACAAAATCAGCATTTACTGCAATGCGTCACATCTGTCCATTCAGAATCTCTGGTTTATAGGCCGGACACATCCTAAATATTGAACCATTTATCCAACTGTCCATCCAGAGCCTCTGGCTTATAGACCAGATACTTCCTAAATAAAGATCTATTTATCCAACTGTCCATACAGAGCCTCTGGCTTATAGACCAGATACTTCCTAAATAAAGATCTATTTATCCAACTGTCCATCCAGAGGCTCCAGTTTATAGACCAGATACATCCTAAATATAGAGCCATTTATCCAACTGTCCATCCAGAGCCTCTGGTTTATAGACCAGACAAATCCTAAATAAAGAGCCATTTATCCAACTGTCCATCCAGAGGCTCCAGTTTATAGACCAGATACATCCTAAATATTGAGCCATTTATCCAACTGTCCATCCGGACCTTCTGGTTTATAGATCAGATGCATGCTAAATATAGAACCATTTATCCAACTGTCCATCCAGAGCCTCTGTCTTATAAACCAGATACATCCTGAATATAGAGCCATTTATCCAACTGTCCATCCAGAGCCTCTGGTTTATAGACCGGATACATCCTAAATATAGAGATATTTATCCAACTGTCCATCCAGAGCCTCTGGCTTATAGACCGGATACATCCTAAATATTGAGCCATTTATCCAACTGTCCATCCGGAGCTTCTGGTTTATAGACCGGATACATCCTAAATAAAGAACCATTTATCCAGCTGTCCATCCAGAGCCTCTGGTTTATAGACCAGATACATCCTAAATATAGAACCATTTATACAACTGTCCATCCAGAGGCTCCAGTTTATAGACCAGATACATCCTAAATATAGAATCATTTATCCAACTGTCCATCCAGAGCCTCTGATTTATAGAAAGGATACATCCTATATATAGAACCATTTATTCAACTGTCCTTCTGGAGCCTCTGGTTTATAGACCAAATACATCCTAAATATAGAGCAATTTACCTAACTGCACACTCAGAGCAGCTGACTTATAGATCAGATACAATGTGGAGCCATTTATCCAATTTACATACCATTTTATCTCAAGCTGTAGAAGGTAAAGGTTGTACAAAGTAAAGAGATGTAGATAGTATGGGTAGTATAGTCTTGGCCCCATTACTAAATTACTGTGAAGAAATGACTTTTCACTGCCAGACATGTAAAATGTCTCCATATGTAGAGCGAATAAGATTGAGTCTTAAAACCGTAGTCGCTAAGACACCCAACCATCTACCAATGACCTGACATGTTTCTCTTCCATCTAGAACTACTGACGTTGTGGTCCTGGGAGAATACGACCAGTCCTCCGATGCTGAGCCCATCCAGGTCCTGAATGTCGGCAGAGTAAGTTCTTATTAATTTAATTTTTAGGGAAATTTAGACATCAGAACTCTACTTGTACAAGCTCCTCTCTTGCACTGAAATTGCTCACTCTGATTTCACTGCACACTGCGAGCTTCTCACAATGTACATTAAAAGCTGCAGCAAGTCAGATAGAACATCAAACTCATATATGGGCTGGAGGATGTCCAACACCATCTAGCCCAAAGTTAGGCAGCCTTGGATTTTCTAGCTGTGGTGAAACTACAAATCCCATCATGCCTCAGCCTCTGGAAGTCATATCTGTGGCTGCCAGAGTCTTGCAATGCCTCATGGGATTTGTAGTTTCATCACAGTTGGAGTGCCAATGGTTGTCTACCCGCAGAGGCAGCTCTAGGCTTTGTGAGGCCTTAGGCAAAACTTACACATGAGGCCCCACGGACTGGGACGCTCCGTAATGAGGCCACTATTCCTCAGGCTGCGGGCAGTATCTGATTTGTCCGTCAGCTCCTAAGCCACAGAGTCCCAGTGGGGGTAGGCGGAAACTTCAGTGATTGAGAACAGGCAAATTAGGTGGCCGCGAGGCCCCTGTGAGTGCGAGGCCTTAGGCGACCGCCTATTTTGCCTAATTAATTAGAGAGCCGCCTCTGTCTACCCGTGTGTGTGATTTTTTAAATTTTTGTTTAAGGGTACAGTACCACCTAGGAATGCACCTGAACTCCGATTAGGGGCGAGAACCCCAGCAGGGGTAAATGCTGCATGAGCTGCATTGCTTTCAATGGGGCTGCCTCCCGCAGCTCATCGAGGGATCCCCCACTGGGGTTCTCACGTCTAATCAGGGTTGCGGGCGCACTCGCAGGTGTAAAAGCACTGGTGTGTCCAAAGTAACTGTATGGCAGTTCAAGGTGGGGACAACTTTCAGTGTAATGTTAATAGGGGAATAAAAAAAAAAAAAGAAAAGTAAGCAGATTCAACTACAACCTGAGAAGGTTCAGAGGGACAATTATTACAAGTCCAGTAGAAGATTCAGATTTATTAAAATCTATAAAAACATGAATCCTTATTATAACTTTTCTCAGGTCTTCAGACACCCCCAGTACAACTCCTTTACCATCGTCAATGACATCACCCTGATCAAGCTGGCCACTCCCGCCACCCTCACCAACCGCGTGTCCCCCGTGTGTCTTGCTGCTACCGCTGATGCCTTCAATGGAGGAGAAAGATGCGTCACCAGTGGATGGGGATACACCAATGCTGCCGGTAAGGAGGATTAGCTATTCCTTAAAAATACAAAGTATTGACCGGGTAAAGTCCTTGGGCCTACCTAAAAATCCTCAATCTAAATGTGTAGGGCATACCTTATATGCCTTAGTCCTCTTCGCCTGCTGTGGCCATCCTACCGCTCTAGATGGGGAGACCCAGCAGGTCTATATATTGGGAGCAGGGTCATTCTTTTTGAAAAGTCTGAAATATAAAGAATATTGGGGAAAATAAATATACAAAATATCTGGTGATGTGTAGCACTTCCACCGGGCCTTATTTCAAAGATATAAAGTCCTTTTTGGGAGTTCGTCTAGTAGCCTTTACCATCCCTAATGCCCCTTACACACGAGCGGAAAACCATCCAAGATTTTTCCGACGGAATTCCGCTCAAGCTTGGCTTGCATAGACACGGTCACACAAAAGTTCTCGGAACTTTCGACCGTTAAGAACGCGGTGACGTACAACACTACGACGAGCCGAGAAAATGAAGTTCAATGCTTCCGAGAGTGCGTCGAATTGTTTCCAAGCATGCGTGTATTTTTGCGTGTCGGAATTGCATACAGACGAACGCATTTTCGGATAGGAACTTTTTCCGACCGAAAAATAGAGAACATGCTCTCAATCTTTTGATGGCGGGAATTCCGCCAGCAAAAGTCCGATGGAGCGTACACACGGTCGCGATTTCCAACCAAAAGCTCTCATCGGAGTTTTGCTGGCAGCATTTCCAATCATGTGTACGGGGCATGACAGAAAAAGGGTGGAAAAGGTCCTGGGACTGCTGTCAGAAGAACCTTGGCCCCATATCCTGGAATGTGTTGAAACTATATCTTTATCTCCCACACAAAGATTATTCCAGTTTTTTAGTTATCTATAGAACATATGCTATATTGTCAAAAGTATTGTGACGCCTTCCCTCACGCATACATGAACTTTAATGTAGTCACAGTCTTAGTCCGTAGAGTTCAAAATTGAGTTGGCCCACCCTTTGCAGCTATAACAGCTTAAACTCTTCTGGGAAGGATGTCCACAAGGTTTAGGAGTGTGTCTATGGGAATGTTTAACCATTCTTTCAGAAGCGCAGGCACTGATGTTGGACAAGAAGACCTGGCTCGCAGTCTCCACTCTAATTCATCCCAAAGGTGTTCTATCAGGTTTAGGTCAGGACTCAGGTGCACCTGAACTTAGGTCAGGTTTAGGTGCAGGCCAGTCACGTTCCTCCACCCCAAACTCGCTCTTCCATGTCTTTATGGACCTTGCTTTGTGCACTGGTGCCCAGTCATGTTCGAACAGGAAGGGGCCATCCCCAAACTATTCCCACAAAGTTGGGGGCATGAAATTATCCAAAACGCCTTAAAAGTTCCTTTTACTGGAACTAAGGGGCCAAGCCCAACCCCTGAAAGACAACCCCACACCATAATCCCTCGCCACCAAATGATTTGGACCAATACACAAAGCAAGATCCATAAAGACATGGATGAGCGAGTTTGGGGTGGCCTTCTTGCCCAACATCAGTGTCTGACCTCACAAATGCGCTTCTGGAAGAATGGTAAAACATTCCCATAGACACTCCTAAATCTTGCGGACGGCCTTCCCAGAAGAGTTGAAGCTGTTATAGCTGCAAAGGGCGGAGCCAACTCAATATTGAACCCTACGGACTAAGACTGGGATGTCATTCATGTGCATGTAAAGGCAGGTGTCCCAATACTTTTGACAATATAGTGTATTATACTATACCGAAATTATTTAAATTGGGTCAGAGGGAAAGCCCTGTGTGCATGAGAGGCCAAAGCGACCTGGAAAATTTTTATACACATGGTTTGGCAGTGCCCAAAATTATTTTAGGTACTGGCAGTCTATTATAGATACTATTATTAGAGCTTATCAAACACAAGTAGTTCCAGACCCTATTCCTAGGGAATGTAGATGAGGAATTGTATCCTAATGAGATAACAGTGCCAAAATCCAGGCTTCTGTTTTTGGTCAAACAATCATGGCATTGAATTTGGCACCTCCATATCCACCTCCATTCGGGAACTGGCTAGCCCATGTCAATTTGACCCTTCTTAATGAGCATTTGATATACCAGCACAGGGATACTCTAGATACATTTAAGAAGCTATGGGAACCTTGGCTCTCTCTCCCTGGTTTGGCGCCTACTTCTTTGACAATGCTAAATATGATGAGGTGTTAAGGTCTTATTGACCACTATTAACTATGTTGATGAATAGTACTTACTAAGTTGCAATGAATGCCTTATGGCATGTCTGGCATATGTAGAGCTTAAATATGTTAGTTGCCATCAGTTTTTAAGCTTAATATGTCTTCACCCTTTCTCCCTCAGCACAAACCAAGCCAGCTAAACTCCAGCAGGTGGCTCTTCCTCTTCTGACCAACACTCAGTGCCAGACCTACTGGGGAACCAGAATCAGGGACACCATGATCTGCGCTGGTGCCTCCGGTGCCTCCTCCTGCATGGTACGATGACCTACAGACTTTCTATTGACCAGTGGGGGATCTTTTAGACACTTTAATTGTTCATGTATGCCTTTTATGGTTTGTTCCGAAGTTCAAGTTCTCCTCTGAGACTCATTGATGTTTTACTGTAAAGAATATATAAGATGGCATCGAGCTTTGCCTTGTGGTTGACCAGTACCATCATGATATCGATGACCTTAAGTGGACTATACAAAGTTTTTTTTTGTTAGTCTGTATAGAGTTGGGAAGGATTAGAAGCCTTGTCAGTATTTTACAGCTATCCATGGCTCCCTTCATTAAATCTCCCCTCACTTTCAATCTTGACCAGTGTAGATAAGATGTCCACCCTTCATATGACTGCCACCATTACCATACTCCAAAACCTGCCCCACTTATCATTACCTAGATTAACGAGACCACACTTGAGCTGGAGTATAACCGGTCATAGCAGCCATTTTATTCACAAATATTCCAAAATATATAAAATTTTAACCATAACAAACATCCCAGAATATCAGTTGCTCCCCCCCGGTGGTCTTTGATGGCACTTTCCAACATAACTCCGTTCCACTTCCACACTGCTGGCTTTTGTGTATTAGGCCTCCAGCCGTGTCACACCAGCTCAGAGACAAACCCATTCCCGCAGTGCCACCATTACCGTCTTCCAGTTAACCCGTGTTAACTGAATACACCGCGGGCCCATACCACCGATGGGTCCCCCACACTTCCATCTCATTGGTTACATGCCACCATCAAAGACCACCACCGCCATATCCTTGCTGCCATGTCTTGTCTTTTTTCAACTGAAATAATGAAAAATTAAAACACAAAAACCCGGGAGGGTGGGTGGGGGTTAAACTGCTCCTCACGATCCCCCGCAGTGTTGCCCGGGTCACCCCACCTACTCCTTAGGTAAACAAAATCCCACCTCTTTACCATTTCTCCTCTAATCATTAATCCCTCACCTTTGCTCTATTTTGTTAAACCCTTGCTGTTCCCTTATCGCCTCGTCATGCCGGCCCTTTGCTAGTCCTTTTCATTTCCTCTCTCCAGGCCTCTCTTGACAGTTTACTGGACAGGAAGATAGGGGAACTTTTCAACAACACCAACAGAACTCAAATCACTTTTTTTTTCAGTAGAGTAGGAAGAGACTAGGACTTTATTCCTTGTCTATGTCCCAGTTGATAAGTTCTCCTCACTTCCTGTCTGGTGAAACATTGTCAGCAGAGCAGGAAGTGAGGCGAAATCTCTCTAGTGTAGTCCTGAACAGCAGTAAAATCCTGACAGGAGGTTCCAATCCTTCCCCTCTCTATCAAAAACAAATAAAATGGCTCGACATTACCATGCAATTGCCTACTGGTCTATGTACTGGCTTGAAGGCAAGTGCAGTCTGCTGTCTCCCCTGCAAGTGGCGCTCAACCACAGAGGCACTGCAGGGGGAGAGGAAACCATGAGGAACAGGGGCAGCGAACTGATTGGATGTTGGCCGCACATGTGACTCTGGCATCCTTCTTAGGTGTGGCAGAGTCTATTTAAGACCCTGGCCACTGGGTTTGACATGGTCAATGCGAGTGGGTAGAGTAGGGAAATGTATAACATCTGTTAGGGACACTACTGGCGGTAGGGAAAGGTTTCTGGTGAGGAGGGAAAGCGTAGGATCGCACCTCTGGATACCTTCCGGATTGGGCACGAGACAGCCAGGCTGCATTCTGCCCCCTCTCAACAGATGCTGTTGGTTCAGCTGAAACCTACTTCTTCACGTTATTAGAAACTGAGTGTGACCATCTGGGTAGTTGTACCACCGGGTTATTGTGAATTGTTTCTGCCTTACGTCAATTTGTTTTCCATTGCAATTGGCTGTGTGAGTTATTGCCGCCATCACCACGCTGCACCCCTTCTACAGGCTGACCTGCTTGTGACATGGGAGTGAACTGGTAACAGGTTCAGTGGACACTTTACAAGTCCAAGCACAGGTCAGGTCACGTTCAGTGGTTTTGCAGAGAGCAGGCCCCGTTCCTCCTCCTCTTGGGTCCTTCACTGGCGCTCTTGGCCCCTCCCTCATGCTGAGTGCCCTCAGAGCAAGCAGCTTTCAATCAGGGGGGGGGGCACCCAATGGGCGCTCAGCCCTGCCCCCCTCTCCCCTAATTGGCTTACTGGCTGTGATTGACAGCAGCAGGAGCCAATGAGGAGGGAGAGTCCCCAGAAAGCCGAGGCTCTCGTGCACATCGCTGGAGGAAGATCAGGTTCAAGTAAGTATTAGGGGGGCCTGGGGGGGCTGGGGCTTCTGCACAGAGGTTTTTTTAACCTGGAGAATTTAAAACCACTTCAAAGTCAAAAAAGATTTTAAGAACTACGTTGCAATCCAAATACTGGTTCAATGTACTGTATGTATACACGGAATATATACATGGAATATATACGGGACTGAGTCCACACTCAGGTTGTGGTGAGTAGATGATATTATTTCATGACTCCATAGTTGTGTGAGAAATGCCGGCCAGTGATGTCACACATACATTCATCGCTATGAGAACTCTTCTATAATACCTGTTTTTTTTTCTGCTCCTTTTCAGGGTGACTCTGGTGGACCCCTTGTGTGTGAGAGGAACGGAGCCTGGACCCTGGCCGGTATTGTGTCCTGGGGCAGCTCTGCCTGTGCTACATCTTCTCCCGGAGTCTACGCCCGCGTCACCGCCCTCAGATCCTGGGTGGACCAGACTCTTGCAGCTAACTAACTACCCTCCCATGTATTTATGATACTCAATAAAGTACCTTTAAACAATTTTATTGCTGTGTATTTTCTTAAGATTCATGAATCCACATTTAGAGCTCACTCCCGAAGGAGCTGCTGATATTCCTGGTGTTAACGGCCCACTAGGCCAGTGGTCTGCAAACTGCGGCCCGGGGGCTAGATGTGGCCCTTTGCTTGTCTTTATTAGGCCCTTGGGTCATTATTCCTCCCACTGATACAAGACACTATTTCTTCTACACCAACAATGGGGCATAATTCCTTTCACTGATATCAACAATAGGGCACTATTCCTACCACTGTCCCCACCAATGGGACACTAGTCTTCCCACTGACACCAATGATGGTACACTATTCCTCCCACTGACACCAATGATGGGGCACTATTCCTCCCACTGATACCAATGATGGGACACTATTCCTCCCACTAATACCAATGATGGGGCACTATTCCTCCCACTGATACCAATGATGGGACACTATTTCCCCCACTTATAAAAATGATGAGGCACTATTCCTCCCACTGACACCAATGATGGGACACTATTCCTCCCACTGACACCAATGATGGAACACTATTCCTCCCACTGACACCAATGATGGGACACTATTCCTCCCACTGACACCAATGATGGAACACTATTCCTCCCACTGACACCAATGATGGGACACTATTCCTCCCACTGATACCAATGATGGGACACTATTCCTCCCACTGACACCAATGATGGGACACTATTCCTCCCACTGACACCAATGATGGGGCACTATTGATCTTTTATTAAAAGAATCAAGCAATCAATTTTATACAAAAGTAAAAAACAAAACCATAGTACAAAACTTCAACAGAAATCCAAGGAATACACATCCATGTTCAGAATATATACAATATATACATAATCCACTACCAAAATTATTTACATAAAGCAGCAGAGAAGGCCTAAGAGGCACAACCCATCACCTATGTACGCAGCCATTTATCAAAAATTAATCCAAAAAAATAATAATCTAGGGTGATAAGAGACGGACAGCCACACCCGGGAAAGAGACTCCTGGCAGTCAGGGAGGCTTGAAACCCCTCCACGCCTTCAACCAAGCCCCCTGACTCCGCTTGTCTCTCTCGAGCACCCGAATCTTCTCCACCTCATGCAAAATGTCATACACCACCACCTGAACAGGAAGGATTTTACGCCGAATGCAGACCTGACACCGTGCGTTCCAAGTGAAATAACGGACTACTAGGCTAACTAGAAAAAGTGTATCTAAACAAAAAACCCCACCAGTATTGAATGCTCCGTACACCCACTCAGCATAACCCAGCCTGGAGAGGAAAGGGACACCGAGGGCCCGTCCCACCTGTTTGTACACCTCTATGTTAAAAGGGAAATGAAGCAGAAAATGGTCCATAGTCTCCTCCTCACCTGCACACTCCTCCCGAGGACAGCTACGATCCACCCCACTGCGGAATTTCAAATTGCCCCTAACATAGAGTCTCCCATGGAAGCACAACCAGGCCAGATCCCTGAATTTAGGGGGTACTCTGTCCAAATTAATAAGTCTTAACCCTGCCCTCAAAACTGGGCCTGGGCAATCCCTTAAGGCCAGTGGGTCATGAAAGACTTCGCTCAAGACTCGACTCATAAGGACTTTCCTCGGAACCGATCTGAGATCTTCAGCCGACAATCGCCACTGCCGTAGTAACTTCAGGCACGGAGCGACATAGGCTGGTAGCTGACCACGATGACCCCTGAGATTCTTCACTTGGCCACCTTCTTCCCAAAGTCGTAGAAAAGGCCTAAACCAAGATCTAAATATGCCTGCCCATCCAGGAGGTTCCACTGCAAGCATATTACCAATATTAAACTTGAGAAAAAGCAGTGAAAAGAAAAGAACTGGGTTGACCATACCTAAGCCACCCTCCCTCCTGGATAGATAGGTGACATTCCTCTTGATGGGGTTCAGTCTGTTCCCCCACAACATCTGGAAGAACACACTACTGACCCTAGCATAGAGAGACACTGGCAAGATGCAGACAAAGCTGACATACAAGAAGATCGGAATCAGGTAAGTCTTAATCAGATCAACCCTTTCCCTCATAGATAACTTCCATCTCTTCCAGCTGACCATCTTAGTATTGGCAATTTCCAGTCTGCCTTCCCAGTTTTTGAGGCCATAATCACCAGGTCCAAATTCAATGCCTAAAATCTTAATTCTTTCCTGGGGCACTGGAAAGGTGTCCGGGAGATCAAACCCCTCACCTTCCTTTCCCATCCAGAAAACTTCACTCTTTTCCTGATTGATCTTGGAGCCTGATGCTTCAGAATACCGTGATGTCAGAGAGACCACCTCCTCTGCTTCATCCGCCCCAGTGACAATCACCGACACATCGTCCGCATAGGCAACAACCCTCAAAGGCGGCTCACCCGGAAGCCCCACTGGCACCCCACACAACATGCCGCTCTCTAGCCTCCTGATGAAGGGGTCGATTGCAAACACATAGAGCAGGGGACTCAGGGGACAACCCTGGCGCACCCCGGAGCCAACCTCAAAGGACTGCCCAACCCAACCATTAACAAGAGGAAAGCTTTCTGCCCCCTTATACAAGACTTTCAACCAATCGAAAAATCCACCCGGCAGACCGTACTTACTAAGGAGCAACCACAGGTACTCATGGTTAACACGATCAAAAGTCTTTGCCTGATCCAATGTCAGCAAATACTTGCCCCAGCCTGCAGCCCTGCACCGCTCCAAGGCCTCCCGGACAGCTAAAACTGCTGTGAAGGTGCACCTACCCTGGACCGAACAGTGCTGATGGCGAGAAAGCAAAGACTCTGCTACTGACGATAGGCGCCAGAAAATGATCTTTGCCAGTATCTTTCTATCGACATTAAGAAGGCTGATGGGGCACCAATTCTCAACCATCGAAGGATCTTTACCCTTTGAAAGAAGAATCACAGCTGAATGCCTCATGGAAGAGGGAAGTACCCCCTCAGCAAGGCAACTGTTAAAAACCTCTACCAAATGTGGGGCCAGAATAGACTTAAAAGCTTTGTAAAACTCAGCTGTCAAGCCATCCGGTCCAGGTGACTTTTTGATGGCAAGCTGTTCAATTGCCCTTATCACCTCTTCAACTGTGATCTCCTCTGTCAAATTCATCAATGGGACATCTTCATCATTTAGACCTGGAGTAGAGTCCAAAAAAGCTTTCCATCTTGTCACGGTCAAGCTCTTTCCTCCCAAGAAGGTCAGCATAAAAGGACCTCACGACCTCCAGAATCCCTGACCTGGACTTTGTCAAGGAACCTGTACTGTCCTTAAGGCCAACGACCGTTTTAACAGCTACACCTTGTTTGCAGTTCTGGTAAGGGTCAGGCGAGTGGTACTTCCCATAGTCCCTCTCCAGAACCAAAGAGGCATGCCGGTCATATTGACACTTCCTGAGAAGGAGTTTCACTTCGGAGATTGCCCCAGGATCTCCTCCTCTCGAGACAAGAATATCCAGCTTCCTCCGTAAACGTTGGTAGGTCATGTATTTATTAAACTGCTTTCTATTGGCTAGGCCCCTGAAGAATCCAGCAATCCTCTTTTTGGTCAGCTCCCACCACTCAGCCTTGCTGCTACAAAAGTCCAAGATGGTCACCTGTGCCTGAAAGAATTCCTCAAAGGATTGTCTAACATGTTCTTCCTTGAGTAGAGTCGAATTCAATCTCCAGATGCCCTTGCCCCTCTGAGGGGCGTCTGAAGCATTCAGGACCACAGATAGCATACAGTGATCAGAGAACTCTACTGCCTGCACCACTGGGGGTGAGAAAGCAGAGGTCTCCTTCAAAAAAAAACCTATCTATTCTACTCTGACTATTACCTCGATGAAAGGTGAACCCGGTGTCATCTGGGAGGTGCTTAATGTACAGATCCACAAGACCAGCATCCCTAACCATACTATTTAAAAAAACGCTATCATATCCCAGCCTGTCCTTGAAGTCCTTCCTGTCCTTGGGCCTAGTTACTGTATTAAAGTCACCTCCAAAGACCACTTGCCGGGATGTAAAAAGAAATGGCTTGATCCTTGTAAAAAGGCATTTCCTGTCCCACTTTGTGTGCGGTCCATAAACATTAATTAGGCGCAGGTCCTGCCCTCCCACAAGGACGTCTAAGACCATACATCTCCCAATCTCCACCTCAATAACCCGCCGGACAGTTACCATGCCGGTTTTAAACAACACCGCCACACCGCCGTAAGGCTCGGCCGCAAGAGACCAGTAAGATGGACCATACCTCCACTCTCTCTTGGCCATATGAATATCTGCCAAGGAGGTGAGCCTAGTCTCTTGCAAAAATAAAATTTCAGCATCTAATTGGCTGAACAAAAAGAAGGCCATAGAACGAGCTCTTACTGACTTAATGCTGGCGACATTTATTGTCACCACTTTTAACGGAGGGGGAACCGCCATTTGGGTTATTGGGTGGATTGCTTCTTAGCTCCCCTCTGCTGCTCATCACCAGAAGCCTCTCTCTTTCTTGAGGCCGCCTCAAACTCCATTTCGGAATCAGAACTTCGCTCCGAAGAAGCTCCAGATGAAGAGATATCCCAATTAGAGGACCTATACCGGTTGGAGACAGGCACTGGAGCCTGTTCCGTCCTCACCACCTGCTTCTTCCGCTTCCCAACCTTCCTTCTCTCCTCCAGGTACTGCAGGTCAGCTTCAGAGATGCCCTCATCTCTTACTTTTTTCTGTGAAGTCTTTCCACAAGACTTCTTTACAGAGGAAGAAGCAACCTTTTTAGTACCCACTACCACTGCTGGTGGGGGGGGTGCTCCCTTTGAATCAGACTTAGGAGGGGTAGACTCCTGGGGGGTAACTGACTCAGGGGGCACAGACTTGAAAGGTTCTGACACAAGAGGAGGGGATACAGTAGGCTGGGGGGAGACAGATACAGATACAGAAGGAATACTTACAGACACATGAGGGGTGGCCACAGGAACTGGAGAGGGATCCTGAGCAGGACCAGGGGAGTCGGTCACCGCAGAGGAGGATGGTACACCAGGGGCCTCACCCTCCATCCTGTCCAGCCTTGACAAGTCATCTATTACCTCCTTCTCCATATTGTGCCAGGCTTCAGGACATCTGCTGTAGGGGTGGCCAAGGCGCAGGCACAGGTTGCACCTGATCATTTCGGTGCAGTCCTTAGCCATATGACCCTGACCCCGACACACTGAACATATCAAGGCTGAACAGGAGGAGCTCAAATGCCCCTTTTCTCCACAGCGGTGACACAGCTTCGGCTGACCAGGGTAAAAAACAGTCATCCTATCCCTCCCTATAAAAGCTGAGGAGGGCAGGTGACGGACAACATTCCCATCCCTGGCCAACCTCACTGTTACTGACCAACCCCCAGTCCAGATGTTACGCTCATCAAGGATTTTATTGGGCTTGGTCAAAACCTCCCCATAGTTCCTTAACCAAACCTCTAGATCCCGGGCAGGGACACTCTCATTAGTGAGGATAATTGTGATTTTTTTTACTGTAGACCTCTGAGAAACTGCAACTGGGGCCAGACCTTCCCATTCAGGTCTTGACCTGCAACGAGCCTCATATCTCTCCCAGAACAGGTCAAGACCCTCTGGCCTGGTGAAGCTAACTGTATAATCCCGGCTCCCAGCTACATGTATAAAGGCATACAGATCATTTGCCCCAAAACCCATCTCTAAAATCATGTCCACCACTGCACTCCGTGCTGGAGGGATCGCACCACCTTCCCATTTCAGAACAACAACATTACGTCTGGGACCCCCAGCAGAAGCCAGAGACCCAAGACCAGATCCTGGGGTGCTCAAAGTGGTAGCCTGTAGGGGAAAACCCCGCTTGGGAGCAGAGCTACCAGGAGCAGAGCGTACCACCTGAGCAAAAGTAGGTTTATCAGGGCCAAGGCCCCACACTGAAGTCATAGCAGTCTGTACATTACTATTATTATTCACTGCTTGAACGGAGTTGGTAGGACTGTCCATCACACTTGAACTGGGACTATTGTTCATCACACTGGTACTGGGATGATTTTTATCAGTCACACAAAACTTCACATTCCCATCAGGAATAGTCACAGTTTCTGATGCAATATCAGCTGTCTCCTGAAGCTGTGCTGTAGAGTCCTCAGCAGCTGTGGGGCAAACAGCTTCAGCCAAAGGGGGGTTAATAGGCTCTGCTGAATCTTGTAGTTCATCTGCAGGAATGTCATTTTTTAAAAGCAAACTTTGCTGTACTGCAGCATCAGCAGGCACAGCATTACTACAGATAGGACTAGCAGCCTGACTCTCACTGGGCACACTGTCTGTATCAGTCACAGTGTTGAATGCCACAAAAATTGTTTTATCCACAATATGGGACTTGACAGGCTTTACCTTGTCAGGCACATTGTCTGTAATGTCCTCATCATTAAATGCCAGCTGATCCCCCCGCATAGGAGACTCCATTACCTGGATGGCCCTGAGCATGCCTCCTGAGTCCTGGGAAGGCATGGGGCTGCTTACCTCTCCCTGAGGGGGCAGGGGGTCTGAACTGGGGGTCTCCTCCTCCACCTCCATCTTTGTCATCCTCGCAAATCTTTTATCGTTACAAAACTTTTCTTTAAATGGCCCATCTCTGCCTTCCATCATGGACACAATGGTCTCCTGGTGTTCCACCCGAACCTTGGCCAGTTGGATCTCCGGATCCATGGATCCACGTTTCTGGCTATGCAAGCCCTCACGTTGCCTTCTCAGGCGCTTCAGCTCCGCTCTGAGCTTGTAGAGCTTGTCTCTTTCCCTATTCAGGACCTTAATCCCGGCCACCACTCGCTCCCGGATGGCCCCGGAACCTTCATCTTCACCAGGGGCAGAGAGATCACCAACCATGGGTTGTACAGAGGAAGGTATGTCACCTGATGGCCCAGGAGATGGCTGAGAGCTTCCAGCAGGAGAGGCCCCGCTGTCCTCCATGGCTTCCCCAGAAAGGAGCCAGGAGAGCTGGGAGAGATTTCCTCACCAGTCCCCTCTCACACCGATCACCTGCAGTAGCTCCAGAGAGACAGCCTCCTCCTGACACACCTGTGCTCCAATGATGGGTGGGGCACTATTCCTCCCACTGACACCAATGATGGGACACTATTCCTCCCACTGATACCAATGATGGGACACTATTCCTCCCACTGATACCAATGATGGGACACTATTCCTCCCACTGACACCAATGATGGGACACTATTCCTCCCACTGACACCAATGATGGGGCACTATTCCTCCCACTGACACCAATGATGGGATACTATTCCTCCCACTGATACCAATGATGGGGCACTATTCCTCCCACTGACACCAATGATGGGGCACTATTCCTCCCACTGACACCAATGATGGGACACTATTCCTCCCACTGACACCAATGATGGGATACTATTCCTCCCACTGACACCAATGATGGGACACTATTCATCCCACTGATACCAATGATGGGGCACTATTCCTCCCACTGACACCAATGATGGGATACTATTCCTCCCACTGACACCAATGATGGGACACTATTCATCCCACTGATACCAATGATGGGGCACTATTCATCCCACTGATACCAATGATGGGGTACTATTCATCCCACTGATACCAATGATGGGGCACTATTCCTCCCACTGACACCAATGATGGGATACTATTCCTCCCACTGACACCAATGATGGGACACTATTCATCCCACTGATACCAATGATGGGGCACTATTCATCCCACTGATACCAATGATGGGGCACTATTCATCCCACTGATACCAATGATGGGGCACTATTCCTCCCACTGACACCAATGATGGGACACTATTCATCCCACTGATACCAATGATGGGACACTATTCCTCCCACTGACACCAATGATGGGGCACTATTCCTCCCACTGATACCAATGATGGGGCACTATTCCTCCCACTGATACCAATGATGGGACACTATTCCTCCCACTGACACCAATGATGGGGCACTATTCCTCCCACTGACACCAATGATGGGACACTATTCATCCCACTGATACCAATGATGGGACACTATTCCTTCCACTGACACCAATGATGGGACACTATTCCTCCCACTGACACCAATGATGGGACACTATTCCTCCCACTGACACCAATGATGGGGCACTATTCCTCCCACTGACACCAATGATGGGACACTATTCATCCCACTGATACCAATGATGGGACACTATTCCTCCCACTGACACCAATGATGGGACACTATTCCTCCCACTGATACCAATGATGGGACACTATTCCTCCCACTGACACCAATGATGGGATACTATTCCTCCCACTGACACCAATGATGGGACACTATTCATCCCACTGATACCAATGATGGGACACTATTCATCCCACTGACACCAATGATGGGGCACTATTCCTCCCACTGATACCAATGATGGGGCACTATTCCTCCCACTGATACCAATGATGGGACACTATTCCTCCCACTGACACCAATGATGGGGCACTATTCCTCCCACTGATACCAATGATGGGGCACTATTCCTCCCACTGATACCAATGATGGGACACTATTCCTCCCACTGACACCAATGATGGGGCACTATTCCTCCCACTGACACCAATGATGGGACACTATTCATCCCACTGATACCAATGATGGGACACTATTCCTTCCACTGACACCAATGATGGGACACTATTCCTCCCACTGACACCAATGATGGGACACTATTCCTCCCACTGACACCAATGATGGGGCACTATTCCTCCCACTGACACCAATGATGGGACACTATTCATCCCACTGATACCAATGATGGGACACTATTCCTCCCACTGACACCAATGATGGGACACTATTCCTCCCACTGATACCAATGATGGGACACTATTCCTCCCACTGACACCAATGATGGGATACTATTCCTCCCACTGACACCAATGATGGGACACTATTCATCCCACTGATACCAATGATGGGACACTATTCCTCCCACTGACACCAATGATGGGACACTATTCATCCCACTGATACCAATGATGGGACACTATTCATCCCACTGATACCAATGATGGGACACTATTCCTCCCACTGACACCAATGATGGGATACTATTCCTCCCACTGACACCAATGATGGGACACTATTCATCCCACTGATACCAATGATGGGGCACTATTCATCCCACTGATACCAATGATGGGGCACTATTCCTCCCACTGACACCAATGATGGGACACTATTCATCCCACTGATACCAATGATGGGACACTATTCCTCCCACTGACACCAATGATGGGGCACTATTCCTCCCACTGATACCAATGATGGGACACTATTCCTCCCACTGACACCAATGATGGGGCACTATTCCTCCCACTGACACCAATGATGGGACACTATTCATCCCACTGATACCAATGATGGGACACTATTCCTCCCACTGACACCAATGATGGGGCACTATTCCTCCCACTGACACCAATGATGGGACACTATTCATCCCACTGATACCAATGATGGGACACTATTCCTCCCACTGACACCAATGATGGGACACTATTCATCCCACTGATACCAATGATGGGACACTATTCCTCCCACTGACACCAATGATGGGGCACTATTCCTCCCACTGACACCAATGATGGGACACTATTCCTCCCACTGATACCAATGATGGGGCACTATTCATCCCACTGATACCAATGATGGGACACTATTCCTCCCACTGACACCAATGATGGGGCACTATTCCTCCCACTGACACCAATGATGGGACACTATTCCTCCCACTGACACCAATGATGGGGCACTATTCCTCCCACTGATAACAATGATGGGACACTATTCCTCCCACTGACACCAATGATGGGGCACTATTCCTCCCACTGACACCAATGATTGGATACTATTCTTTCCACTAATACCAATGATGGGGCCCTATTCCTCACAGTGACACCAATGATGGGGTACTATTTCTTCCCCAATTTCCAACTCTGGGGCACTATTCCTCCCACTGACACCAATGATGGGGCACTATTCCTTCCACTGATACCAATGATGGGACACTATTCCTCCCACTGACACCAGTGATGGGACACTATTCCTCCCAATGACACCAATGATGGGACAGTATTCCCCCCACTGACACCAATGATGGGGCACTATTTCTCCAACTAATACCAATGATGGGACACTATTCATCCCACTGACACCAATAATGGGGCACTATTCCTTCCACTGATACCAATGATGGGACACTATTCCTCCCACTGACACCAGTGATGGGACACTATTCCTCCCAATGACACCAATGATGGGACAGTATTCCCCCACTGACACCAATGATGGGGCACTATTTCTCCCACTAATACCAATGATGGGACACTATTCCTTCTACTGACACCAATGATGGAGCACTATTCCTCCCACTAATACTAATGATGGGGCAATATTCCTGCCACTGATACCAATGATGGGGCACTATTCCTCCCACTGATACTAATGATGGGGCACTATTCCTCCCACTGATACCAATGATGGGACACTATTCCTCCCACTGATACCAATATTGGGGCACTATTCCTCCCACTGATACCAATGATGGGACACTATTCCTCCTACTGATACCAATGATGGGGCACTATTCCTCCCACTAATACTAATGATGGGGCACTATTCCTCCCACTGATACCAATGATGGGACACTATTCCTCCCACTGATACCAATATTGGGGCACTATTCCTCCCACTGACACCAATGATGGGGCACTATTCCTCCCACTAACACCAATGATGGGGCACTATTTCTCCCACTGATACCAATGATGGGACACTATTCCTCCTACTGATACCAATGATGGGGCACTATTCCTCCCACTAATACTAATGATGGGGCACTATTCCTCCCACTGATACCAATGATGGGACACTATTCCTCCCACTGACACCAATGATGGGGCACTATTCCTCCCACTGACACCAATGATGGGGCACTATTCCTCCCACTGACACCAATGATGGGGCACTATTCCTCCCACTGACACCAATGATGGGGCACTATTCCTCCCACTAATACTAATGATGGGGCACTATTCCTCCCACTGATACCAATGATGGGACACTATTCCTCCCACTGACACCAATGATGGGGCACTATTCCTCCCACTGACACCAATGATGGGGCACTATTCCTCCCACTGATACCAATGATGGGACACTATTCCTCCTACTGATACCAATGATGGGGCACTATTCCTCCCACTAATACTAATGATGGGGCACTATTCCTCCCACTGATACCAATGATGGGACACTATTCCTCCCACTGACACCAATGATGGGGCACTATTCCTCCCACTGACACCAATGATGGGGCACTATTCCTCCCACTGATACCAATGATGGGGCACTATTCCTCCCACTGATACCAATGATGGGGCACTATTCCTCCCACTGATACCAATGATGGGGCACTATTCCTCCCACTGATACCAATGATGGAGTCTGAAGGACAGTAAATTGGCCCTTTGTTCAGAAAGTTTGGAGACCGCTGCACTAGGCAGTAGAACATTTTCTGACACATTGAGGTTCAAAGAAGGGTTGTTTGCTCGGGGAACATGCCCATCAGAGTAAGGTGCTTCAACAATACCAATAAAAGTGTCACACCAGAGGCAATCGACAGTGCACATAACAACACAACCTACAAACAAAATAATAACATAATCACTCATAATGGATACCCAGCAACCTGATTCAAGGGCAACGTTTTAATCTCCTAGGCCCTGATCTAAAGGGGTGCCGTAACTATGGGATTTACATACAGGGACTAATAAAACACCCTTTTTATCAGCCTCTTACTGGTAAATGTCTGTCAGTTGCTGGCTGAATTCGTCTGGTTTACTGGATCTGGTGTGACAGTGATCAGTAATACAGTTGCTGGCTGTACTGGTCTGGTGACACTGGGACCGGTGTGGCAGTGATCAGGAACATTGTTGCTGGTTTACAATGGTCTGGTGACACTGGGACCGGTGTGGCAGTGATCAGGAACACTGTTGCTGGTTTACAATGGTCTGGTGACACTGGGACCGGTGTGGCAGTGATAAGGAACACTGTTGCTGGTTTACAATGGTCTGGTGACACTGGGACTGGTGTGGCAGTGATCAGGAACACTGTTGCTGGTTTACAATGGTCTGGTGACATTGGGACTGGTGTGGCAGTGATCAGGAACACTGTTGCTGGTTTACAATGGTCTGGTGACACTGGGACTGGTGTGGCAGTGATCAGGAACACTGTTGCTGGTTTACAATGGTCTGGTAACACTGGGACCGGTGTGGCAGTGATCAGGAACACTGTTGCTGGTTTACATTGGTCTGGTGACACTGGGACTGGTGTGGCAGTGATCAGGAACACTGTTGCTGGTTTACAATGGTCTGGTGACATTGGGACTGGTGTGGCAGTGATCAGGAACACTGTTGCTGGTTTACAATGGTCTGGTGACATTGGGACTGGTGTGGCAGTGATCAGGAACACTGTTGCTGGTTTACAATGGTCTGGTGACATTGGGACTGGTGTGGCAGTGATCAGGAACACTGTTGCTGGTTTACAATGGTCTGGTGACATTGGGACTGGTGTGGCAGTGATCAGGAACACTGTTGCTGGTTTACAATGGTCTGGTGACACTGGGACTGGTGTGGCAGTGATCAGGAACACTGTTGCTGGTTTACATTGGTCTGGTGACACTGGGACCGGTGTGGCAGTGATCAGGAACACTGTTGCTGGTTTACAATGGTCTGGTGACACTGGGACCGGTGTGGCAGTGATCAGGAACACTGTTGCTGGTTTACAATGGTCTGGAGACACTGGATCTGGTGTGACAGTGATCAGTAATACAGTTGCTGGCTGTACTGGTCTGGTGACACTGGGACTGGTGTGGCAGTGATCAGGAACACTGTTGCTGGTTTACAATGGTCTGGTGACACTGGGACTGGTGTGGCAGTGATCAGGAACACTGTTGCTGGTTTACAATGGTCTGGTAACACTGGGACTGGTGTGGCAGTGATCAGGAACACTGTTGCTGGTTTACAATGGTCTGGTAACACTGGGACTGGTGTGGCAGTGATCAGGAACATTGTTGCTGGTTTACATTGGTCTGGTGACACTGGGACCGGTGTGGCAGTGATCAGGAACACTGTTGCTGGTTTACATTGGTCTGGTGACACTGGGACTGGTGTGGTGGCAATCAGATACACTGTGGCCTGCTGCACTCATTTGTTGCTCTACCAGGTATGACCTATGGATTTGGATGAGTTATTTTTTGGTGCGCCTCATTTGACCCAAGGTTTTTAACTGGATAATGTACAACCGCAGTAACAGACGTCAATTTTCACAACAGAATTTCTTCAACATCTCGGGGTTGGCCTGAACTTGAGCCGAATACCAACTTCACTTTTAATAGCAGCTCACAGTTCCTTCTTCAAGGGGAACTCAAATGTTATGTTCCTTTTCCTGGCTTATGATATATTCAGCCTTGCCCTTTAATGCGTGTAAAGGTTCTGGAAGCTTCCACTACCCAATCAAGGATGTTTGTACTTAGCTTGGTGTGCAGGGGGAATTGTAGGTATAATGTTATGCTATGTCTATGTAACGCTATCGGTAAACCAGTCCTGGCACATTCAGCTCTACTGATGCCCAACAGGTATATGTGAATGTCCCAGACCCACTTACATGGTGATAAATGTCCCAGGCACATTCCTTATCAGGGTGAAAGTCCTTTTTCCCGGGTGCTGGTGGATTAATAAAGGGCGCCAGTCACTTTAAATACATTTTAGATGTTTTAATAATGCATGTGCATGAAGAGCGGGAAGGAGGGTTGAGGGAACACAGGACACCTGAGGTTTCCATTAACAATACACAGTCGCTGGTCCCATATAGGGATGGGCTCGATGTTCGAGTTGAACGTAAGCACTCTTGTACTCATCCCCATAACCCTTGCCTGGTGGTTGTGGGGGTCTGCGGGCGGGGGGGCTTATCAGAATATGGAAGCCCCCTTTAACAATTGGGACCCCAGATCCCCCCCCCCATGTGAATGGGTATGGGGTACATGGTATAGATTTTGAGGGTTAACCCCCACGCTATTTTTTTTTTTACATTTTGGCATGGAGTTCCCCTTAATATCCATACCAGACCCTAAGGGCCTGGTAATAGGCTGGAGGGTGGGGACCCATTTTTCAATGATTTTTTAATGTATCTTGCCGGGATCTGACAATACATTACAGCTGCGAGCAATTTTAAATGACATTTTTTCCCTTAGAAATGTCATTTTGCTGCGGTACTGTTCTAAACATGGGGAAAATGCGCTACATTACAGGCATACTAAGGGGACCCCCCAGGCACGATATTTAAAGAAATATTTCATTTTTATTGTTTCACTTTAAGCATTATTAAAATCACTGCTCCCAAAAAAACGACCATTTTAAAAACTTTTTTTTGCATTGATCCATGTCCCCTGGGGCAGGACCCAGGTCCCCAAACACTTTTTATGGCAATAACTTGCATATAAGCCTTTAAAATGAGCACTTTTGATTTTTCATGTTCGTGTGCCATAGACTTTAATGGTGTTCGCACTAATTTTTTGTTTGTTCGCATGCTTTGGTGAGAACCAAACCGGGGGGTGGGGGTTCGGCTCATCCCTGGTCCCATACATGGTCTTCTCACTAATATCAATCCTTCTGTTACAGAAATCTGCTGGATGGAATACATCTCATAAATGTGGCTCCTTGTCAACTGAGGTTCCTGTGTATTCTCAGTCTTAGGGTACAAGGCAGGACAGCGGTGGAAAGGTTCATGTGGTGCTTCCCAGCTCAGTCGGTCACTCACCATCCCTGTGGTAGGACAACCGCAGCTTCACTTCCTCAATGGCCATTAGCACTTCATCTCAGCCAACAGCTTAGGGACACTGCCCATGACAGGAGATTCCTCAACACTCAAGACCTCTAGGCCCTAAGACCTGAGGCCTAGATAAGTGGATCACACAGACATCCTCTCAGGGAAAGTGCCTGGAGGGAAAGAGAAAGAGCAGGAAGTGACTCAGATATTTAATAGCTCTCCCAGCACGCACAGCAAGCTACCCAGGCCTGCTGATTGGCCAGGTATTAAATATCCATAATGTGCGGTAATATCTCTAGCACACCCTGCTGGAGAACACTCAGACAGCATGTGACTGAGAATAATCACTGGACACTTGGAGTGCACAGCCAGCACACAGCTAAGCTGACTAACAGTACCCTAACAGATATCAATACACAGCAAAAAGAATTTAGGAAATCACTACACCCGAGGGTCCTTAGGGAACTCAGTCAAGTAATTTCCAGACCATAGTTCCTAATTTTTACTGACTGTCAACCAGACCAGTTAGCCTAACATCAATAGTATGCAAGTTCTTGGAGGGGATGATAAGGGACTATATACAAGATTTTAGTAATGAGAACGGTATCATTAGCAGTAATCAGCATGGATTCATGAAGAATCGTTCTTGCCAAACCAATCTACTAACCTTCTATGAGGAGGTGAGTTGCCATCTAGATAAAGGAAGGTCAGTAGACGTGGTGCATTTGACACAGTTCCCCATAAACGTTTACTGTACAAAATAAGGTGCGTTGGCATGGACCATAGGGTGAGTACATGGATTGAAAACTGGCTACAAGGGCGTGTTCAGAGGGTGGTGATAAATGGGGAGTACTCAGAATGGTCAGGGGTGGGTAGTGGGGTTCCCCAGGGTTCTGTGCTGGGACCAATCCTATTTAATTTGTTCATAAACGACCTGGAGGATGGGATAAACAGTTCAATCTCTGTATTTGCAGACGATACTAAGCTAAGCAGGGCAATAACTTCTCCGCAGGATGTGGAAATCTTGCAAAAAGACCTGAACAAATTAATGGGGTGGGCGACTACATGGCAAATGAGGTTCAATGTAGAAAAATGTAAAATAATGTATTTGGGTGGCAAAAATATGAATGCAATCTATACACTGGGGGGAGAACCTCTGGGGGGATCTAGGATGGAAAAGGACCTGGGGGTCCTAGTGGATGATAGGCTCAGCAATGGCATGCAATGCCAAGCTGCTGCTAATAAAGCAAACAGAATATTGGCATTAAAAGGGGGATCAAATGCAGAGATAAAATGATAATTCTCCCGCTCTACAAGACTCTGGTCCGGCCGCACCTGGAGTATGCTGTCCAGTTCTGGGCACCAGTCCTCAGGAAGGATGTACTGGAAATGGAGCGAGTACAAAGAAGGGCAACAAAGCTAATAAAGGGTCTGGAGGATCTTAGTTATGAGGAAAGGTTGTGAGCTCTGAACTTATTCTCTCTGGAGAAGAGACGCTTGAGAGGGGATATGATTTCAATTTACAAATACCGGACTGGTGACCCCACAATAGGGAAAACACTTTTCCGCGGAAGGGAGTTTAACAGGACACGTGGCCACTCATTGAAATTAGAAGAAAAGAGGTTTAACCTTAAACTACGTAGAGGGTTCTTTACTGTAAGAGCAGCAAGGATGTGGAATTCCCTTCCACAGACAGTGATCTCAGCGGGGGGTATCGATGGTTTCAGGAAACTATTAGATAATCACCTAAATGACCACAACATACAGGGATATATAATGTAATACTGACACATAATCACACACATAGGTTGGACTTGATGGACTTGTGTCTTTTTTCAACCTCACCTACTATGTAACTACATCCCTACATCTATATGAACCTTCCTTTGTTTTCTGCAGATAGGTTTAGACTGACCACCATGGCAGCAATATTCAAACATTAATGCCTAGTGTCACAAAGGTCCAATTATTCTTTAAGGCCTTCCTCAACCACATTCAATCCATTACAGCATGTCACACCACCTTAAAAAATTAAAGATTTGAAATCTTTTAAATGTCTCATTTATCTCATTTGTTTCATATGTTTCCATGTTACTTTTGTGAATTTACAGTACGAACCCTAAGAAAACCCACAGCCACATATTGATGGAAAAGTTACTTTATTGAATAGCAGAAGGACATTGGATGGTATTTAGTTGGCGACAACAGTCTGGTCCTCCCAGGATCTGAGGGAGGCCACGCGGGCGTAGACTCCGGGAGAAGATGGAGAGCAGGTGGAGCTTCCCCAGGACACAACACCGGTCAGGGTCCAGGCTCCGTTCCTCTAGCACACAAGAGGTCCACCAGAGTCACCCTGAAAAGGAGCAAAATTAAAAATGACAGAAGAGTTCTCAAGTAAAGATCTGTCATTTTAAATTAATCATTTGCTGCCCACATAACGCTTATGTGTGATGACAAAGAGGGTGGGCTTTAACAGTCACATGCCACACGTATGATTCCACGGTTGTCTGACTTGTGCTGAGACTCTGCTCTCTGTGTGCTCCCAATTCATTGACTAAGCTTCCATAGACATCACCCAATCCCTAGTTATGATTTGGGGCTGCCTGATCATGTGACCATTGTGACAGCCAATCACATTAGTCAAGTGGTTAGTCATTTTCCTGTCTTTGAGGCATAAATGCCCAATTAAAAGGACGCGAGGCCGAGTGGGAAGGGTAATGTAGACAGAAGTATGGAGTCACGACTAGGGTTGCTACATCATCCCTTTAATCCAGGACACATAATAATTACTCGGGTTCTGTGGCTGATTAAGGTGGTAATTAAACTCACTTGGTGCCTTATCTGCATTAAATCAGCCTCAGAACCCGAGTAATTAATATGTGTCCTGGATTAAAGGGGTGATGTGGCAACCCTAGTCATGACACAATATTATCTACTTACAATAGGACAAGACTCCCACCTGAGTGTGGATTCAATTCAGTATAAAAATAAATGGAACTAGCTATTGGAGGATGAGAGGCAAAGCAATGTAGTCTCAGATGTAGTATCTTTTGAGGTTATCATACACCGTAAAGGAAAGCCGTAACTGGATTCAACTGTTTGGATAGTGTCTTAAATTCTGGTAGTTCTTTAGATGGTTCCAAAGTGGTTTTGATTTCCTCAATGGTTTTATTAAGGAGTCTGATTTTCTTTTGTTTCCTTTTCCTCAGGAATTCCAATAGCTCCAGGCCCTTCTCATTAAAGAAGTGAAACCATTCATCTGTAGATTCCTGGTCTACTAAACCATCATTTATAGGTACATCCCAGCGGAGTCTCCTGGGTACTATTTTATCCTTAATGTACTTCTCATGAGTTACCATATCCCACCATGCATTCATTTTCTTCTCCATCAAATGTCCTATCTTTCTAATTCCGCTTTCAACATTTCCTACCTGGTTGGTTTCCTGTTTATTAAACACTGTATCTATGTCTAAAGTCCTATTATCTAAAAACTGAAAAACTTCCATGGTTTGCAGCACTAGTGGGGTTGAGAGTAGACAAAATTAAATATAAGAGGACTAATGCGCAAAAACCACAATATGAACGAAAATCTGAAACTAATAGTGAGGTACCAGGTAGAGAGCTGCCAACATAGATGGGTCCACTCAGTTCCCCCAGAAAAGCAATAAATACGTAATAAAATATGTAGCGCTACTCTATCAATCAGTACCAAACCAGCAATTTTAAACCTGACCGTAATCAACTAAGACAAGGATAAAACTGCAAGACACTCTGCTTAGTGGTGATTCCAAGATGCTGATTCCTACCAAGAACAGGTTGTAGTCAACTCTGGATTCATAACTCCATACTAGAATCCATCAAACACATTAGTGCCAAAAAAAAAAACGTGTATATGGGTGAATGACAACCAATAAAGTGCCAAAGTGTAAAGTGAAATAAATGATGTAAAAGCCACCCCACCTAAAAGGGAGGTGACAATATTACAAAACTAAAAGTAATAACTTCCCAAAATGTGCTAAAAATCAAATAATCCCTAGTGCTGAGCAAAGTAACAAATAGCTCTTAAAGTGACAACGCATAAAATAGCAGCTAAAAATCAAATGATCCCCTGGTGCTGATAAAAAATGCCAAATAACTCTTACAATGTGACACAAAAAAATCTTATATATAGCAAACTGATGTGCATACAAGTGAAAAAAATAAAAATAACATATAATATAGTAATAAAATAATAAGTGCGTACAGATTCCACATCAATATCAATCCATCAGTATTATGAACAAAATACAAGGAGTGATAATAGTGATAACAGTGCAGTCAAGCCCTTATACACGCACTGATGCGCTATAAATGAATGACTCAAAATTATATAGACAAACAATCCCACAACAGAGATATGCTGTCCCAAAGTGACAATAGTGCAATTCAGTCCATAAGTGTAAAGCTGTGCAACTGTGATGGATGATGTCCACAGGGAACGATCTTTGAATAAGGTGCAAAGTGTGCAGTGACTGGTGCTAATCTTCATAAAAGTTCTGGTGCACACATCAAGCGTTTCCCCCAGCCTCTCACCTCCAATAGCGGCCACCAGTGGGCCAAGTAGAGCGGATGGATAATCTTGGAGAGGATGGGTTTCCTGGAGTGATGTCAGTGGATCTGGCTCTCTGAATCTCCTCCCGCCGCTCCCAGTAATCCCAGCAGTGGTAATTAGGGACAAAGGAAAGGTCTCATAGTGTAGTAATTACCAATAAAATTTTATTGAAAAACGTAGTAACTTACATCTAAAAATACAACGATCCGTGGATGTAGTAAGCTTCCGGGTTCGGCCGTCCCCGAGAAGCGTCGGCACCTGACTCCTCCTACCCTGACGCGTTGCGTCCCACCACGTGACTTTATCAAAGGGATGAGGAGTCCGGTGCCAGCCATTCAATTTATATGCGCGCCGTTGACATAGCAACGGCAAAACAGCCAATTAAAATCCTAACTTTCGTGCATGATCCCACGCTGTAGGAAAGGTATGAATAGTGTATTCAGCCAAGCTCATAAACACATGATCAGTACGCATTATCTCTTCTTAGTAAACAAATATAAAAAATACCATCTATAAAACCATAGTTTTTAAAACCATTTGTCCTTGCGGGTTCCTGCAATACACATTATTGATTCCTGTAGCAACAGCGCCATCATCGCCATCTTGTGGTGACTATGAATATCAACCACAATACTGATATAGGAACCAAAAATAAAATAAGGAAAATAAAAAATACAATTTAAAAGCATATTACATTCTGAACAATGGTAGATAGGTCAAACCTAACTAAATGACCAGCTGATATAATTAAATCCAGATGCACAGAGGATATTTTAAAACCTATCTGGAGAAATAGTTAAAATTGATTAAAATGATTAACTACATATAAGCTCTATGGAACATACATACCATTTAAATTCCCGAAGTGAATATAAGATGAAACCTAACATACAATAACTTGGATCGGAATAAAAGCATAGATCTAATGAAGGAGTGGAAAAAATAAAATAAAAATGGGCCCAGCGAGTATACCAGATACAATACCCAAATCAAAAAACTCGCATTTTATCGTGAAGTGAGTAATGATCTAAAACTACTAAAAATTGGAGATAAAACAGTTTAAATCGAATTCCACGTTATGTCCTAGAGGCGATAAGGTCTGCAATTCATGAATCCATCTGGATTCTGCCTGACTGATGGATTGATATTGATGTGGAATCTGTACGCACTTATTATTTTATTACTATATTATATATTATTTTTATTTTTTTCACTTGTATGCACATCAGTTTGCTATATATAAGATTTTTTTGTGTCACATTGTAAGAGTTATTTGGCATTTTTTTATCAGCACCAGGGGATCATTTGATTTTTAGCTGCTATTTTATGCGTTGTCACTTTAAGAGCTATTTGTTACTTTGCTCAGCACTAGGGATTATTTGATTTTTAGCACATTTTGGGAAGTTATTACTTTTAGTTTTGTAATATTGTCACCTCCCTTTTAGGTGGGGTGGCTTTTACATCATTTATTTCACTTTACACTTTGGCACTTTATTGGTTGTCATTCACCCATATACACGTTTTTTTTTTGGCACTAATGTGTTTGATGGATTCTAGTATGGAGTTATGAATCCAGAGTTGACTACAACCTGTTCTTGGTAGGAATCAGCATCTTGGAATCACCACTAAGCAGAGTGTCTTGCAGTTTTATCCTTGTCTTAGTTGATTACGGTCAGGTTTAAAATTGCTGGTTTGGTACTGATTGATAGAGTAGCGCTACATATTTTATTACGTATTTATTGCTTTTCTGGGGGAACTGAGTGGACCCATCTATGTTGGCAGCTCTCTACCTGGTACCTCACTATTAGTTTCAGATTTTCGTTCATATTGTGGTTTTTGCGCATTAGTCCTCTTATATTTAATTTTGTCTACTCTCAACCCCACTAGTGCTGCAAACCATGGAAGTTTTTCAGTTTTTAGATAATAGGACTTTAGACATAGATACAGTGTTTAATAAACAGGAAACCAACCAGGTAGGAAATGTTGAAAGCGGAATTAGAAAGATAGGACATTTGATGGAGAAGAAAATGAATGCATGGTGGGATATGGTAACTCATGAGAAGTACATTAAGGATAAAATAGTACCCAGGAGACTCCGCTGGGATGTACCTATAAATGATGGTTTAGTAGACCAGGAATCTACAGATGAATGGTTTCACTTCTTTAATGAGAAGGGCCTGAAGCTATTGGAATTCCTGAGGAAAAGGAAACAAAAGAAAATCAGACTCCTTAATAAAACCATTGAGGAAATCAAAACCACTTTGGAACCATCTAAAGAACTACCAGAATTTAAGACACTATCCAAACAGTTGAATCATGATATGGAACTAAAAGATAAAGAAACAGCTACACGGAAAAGAAAAAAATACCAAAGGGATATAAAAGACTTTAATGATGATTTGGTGTTCAAGTGGCAAAATAAAATTGAAGAGGCAATCATAAATTCAAACAATAGCACTCCGGTAAAAGAAGTAAAAATGATGGAGAATGAAAACGTAAGAAAAAATGAGGAGCCTCTACCCGTTAATAACACTCAGGGTAACTATAACACTTATAACACCCCCCCCCCCAACAGAAACAGAGGTGGAAAGGCAACAATTGGAATAAACCCTTCTGGAAAAATAATGGAAATCTGAATAACTACCAAGGAAGATCCTACCACCAGTCCCCATGGGAGAGAAGATCCCCCTATCGAAGGTGGCAAAATTATGAGAACAATGGAGACAGAAACAACTACCACCCAGATAGGACAAGAAGGGAAGAACGACCTTTGAGGGATGAGAGATATGGAAGGAGAAGAAGGGACTCCCCTCCACGTTTTGATCATTATGCTGTTCCTACATATAATAGGTATGAACAATTGCAAAGATATGATGATGGAGGGAGATCCCCCTGGTATCATAAACAACAATCAGAGAGACATGGACGAGAGAAAACACCTTATTGTTTTTTAGATCAACGCCATCGAGTGTCTCCACGAGACGCCAACATTGAGAGGATCCCCCACGAAGACAGGACAGGCGTACCCCGAATCCCAGTCCAGACAGGAGAACAAGGAGGAGAGAAGACAGGAAACAAGAGGGACAAAGGGACCAAGACAGGGGGGAATATCAAAGAAATACCCCAAGAAGATCTGTAGAAAAAAACAAGAAAGGAAAAAGCGAAAAACGAGAAGAGGATGCGGAGCAGGAATCAAAGAGCAAAAGAAAAAGAGAACACTAGGGGAAGGCATTATCAACATTAGTGGGGTAGAATTAACACCAGAAGAAATAAAAGTACTTGACAAGGGATTAAAGTTCGCCCCAAGGAAGAATTTGAACAAATTTAATGCATACGTGGATATCAATAAGTTTATCAGGAGCCTTAACATAAAGAAATACATGATCAGTAACCCATTAGAAAGAAGAGAAAAAACTGTACCAGAGAATAATGGAATTGTATTCAGTAATTTGAAGAACAAATCTCTTTTTAACCCACCTGCTGGTAAAGATGGACACATCGAAGTTTTTAAAAGAATGGTTTTAAAATATTTACAAGAACTAAAAGTGAAAAACGTACGGGACTCAAGAAGTATAAAGAATGGTATTAAGAAATTAGAAACAAGAAATGACATTGTAATCAGACAGGCCGATAAAGGAGGAGCCATTGTCATCCAATCTAAGGATGACTACAACGAAGAGTTGAACAGACAAGTGAATGACAAGGACACTTACCAGTTATTACTAAGTAACCCGACATTAAGATACAAAAAAGAATTGGTAAAGGTGATTCAGAAAGGTGTTGATAAGGGCCTCTTAAATAAAAAGGAGGCTCTTTATCTACAGCCGAAAACTTGCAAGATACCTGTAATTTATACGCTACCAAAGATTCACAAGGATAAGGATAAGCCCCCAGGACGTCCTATTGTGAATGGGATCAACTCAGTGTGTGCAAGAATAGGCGAATACATTGACTGGTTTTTACAACCAATAGTCAAGATGACAAAATCTTATTTGAGAGATACGAAACACCTTATTCAACTCCTCAATGATGTGACTTTGAGTGACGGCCCTATATATCTGGCAACATCCGACGTCCCGTCCCTGTACACAACCATCAATCACGATGAAGCCATACAGGCAACCAAGTGGGCCTTAAGAAAGATTGGTGATTTGAAATGTAAACAGAGAAGATTCCTATTAGATTGCCTAAAATTCAGTCTGGACTCCAGCTACTTCTGGCATAAGAATAATTATTACAAGCAAGAACGTGGAATTGCAATGGGCGCTAAATATGCACCTAGCGTGGCTAACTTGTATATGTCAGAGTGGGAGGAAGAAGTACTTTACAGCAATCGACCTCACCAACTGTTAGTATATAAACGTTTTATTGATGACATTTTTATTATCTGGAGGGGAAATAGGGAAAGCCTCAGTGATTTCTGTTTTTATTTGAATAATAACAACAAAAACATAAAATTGACCTGGGAGATCAGCAACGAGAAAATTAATTTTTTAGATCTCGAAATTAAGAAAGAAGGAACAAAATTATGTACCCAAACGTATTTCAAGGCAGTGGACAGGAACAGTTACTTACCCCTGGACAGTTGTCACCACTCATTATGGTTGGATAACATACCCAAGGGCCAGCTGGTAAGACTAAGGCGAAATTGTACTAAAAAAGAAATCTTTATGGAACAGGCCAGATTGGTTGGAGAAAGATTTATCCAAAAAGGATATGTTGCTAAATTTATCGAAGAAAAAATTAATGATGTCGCAAGAATGGAGAGAAAGAAAAACGTATTCAGGATGGGGAAAGAAATCTTATCCAACAAGACAATGTACCCATCATTATGGATTATAATATCCAATATAAACAAATCGAAAAAATTGTCAAAAAATATTGGGACATTGTCAAGACAGATCGACATCTGGGCCCCATTTTATCTGATGCACCTAAATTTGTTTATAGGAGAGCCCCGACATTGAGAGATCGCCTAGCAAAAAACGTTCTAGACCCCCTAAAAAGAAAAAATTCTCTTTCTTTGAGGGAAAGGGATTTTACCCATGTAAAAACTGCTATGCTTGCAGACACACAAGAGAAGACAAAAAGAAAAAATCGAGCTTCACGTCCACAGTCACAACACAAAACTACGAGAAAGAAGATTTTATCTCATGTAGGAGTGAAGGAGTTGTTCATCTTTTAGAGTGCCCCTGTCGTATCCAGAACAAAGAGGGCATTGTGGATCAGACTGAAAGAACATGTACAAAATATTAAAAAAAGATCTGACAAGCATTGCCTATCCAGACACTATGTAGAACATCATAATAGTGACCCTTCATCATTGAGAATATGTGGGATTGAGAAATATAAACCCCATTGGAGGGGCGACAATAAAATTATTAAAATCAGTCAGGCAGAATCCAGATGGATTCATGAATTGCAGACCTTATCGCCTCTAGGACATAACGTGGAATTCGATTTAAACTGTTTTATCTCCAATTTTTAGTAGTTTTAGATCATTACTCACTTCACGATAAAATGCGAGTTTTTTGATTTGGGTATTGTATCTGGTATACTCGCTGGGCCCATTTTTATTTTATTTTTTCAGCTCCTTCATTAGATCTATGCTTTTATTCCGATCGAAGTTATTGTATGTTAGGTTTCATCTTATATTCACTTCGGGAATTTAAATGGTATGTATGTTCCATAGAGCTTATATGTAGTTAATCATTTTAATCAATTTTAACTATTTCTCCAGATAGGTTTTAAAATATCCTCTGTGCATCTGGATTTAATTATATCAGCTGGTCATTTAGTTAGGTTTGACCTATCTACTATTGTTCAGAATGTAATATGCTTTTAAATTGTATTTTTTATTTTCCTTATTTTATTTTTGGTTCCTATATCAGTATTGTGGTTGATATTCATAGTCACCACAAGATGGCGATGATGGCGCTGTTGCTACAGGAATCAATAATGTGTATTGCAGGAACCCGCAAGGACAAATGGTTTTAAAAACTATGGTTTTATAGATGGTATTTTTTATATTTGTTTACTAAGAAGAGATAATGCGTACTGATCATGTGTTTATGAGCTTGGCTGAATACACTATTCATACCTTTCCTACAGCGTGGGATCATGCACGAAAGTTAGGATTTTAATTGGTTGTTTTGCCGTTGCTATGTCAACGGCGCGCATATAAATTGAATGGCTGGCACCGGACTCCTCATCCCTTTGATAAAGTCACGTGGTGGGACGCAACGCGTCAGGGTAGGAGGAGTCAGGTGCCGACGCTTCTCGGGGACGGCCGAACCCGGAAGCTTACTACATCCACGGATCGTTGTATTTTTAGATGTAAGTTACTACATTTTTCAATAAAATTTTATTGGTAATTACTACACTATGAGACCTTTCCTTTGTCCCTAACTACCACTGCTGGGATTACTGGGAGCGGCGGGAGGAGATTCAGAGAGCCAGATCCACTGACATCGCTCCAGGAAACCCATCCTCTCCAAGATTATCCATCCGCTCTACTTGGCCCACTGGGGGCCGCTATTGGAGGTGAGAGGCTGGGGGAAACGCTTGATGTGTGCACCAGAACTTTTATGAAGATTAGCACCAGTCACTGCACACTTTGCACCTTATTCAAAGATCGTTCCCTGTGGACATCATCCATCACAGTTGCACAGCTTTACACTTATGGACTGAATTGCACTATTGTCACTTTGGGACAGCATCTCTGTTGTGGGATTGTTTGTCTATATAATTTTGAGTCATTCATTCATAGCGCATCAGTGCGTGTATAAGGGCTTGACTGCACTGTTATCACTATTATCACTCCTTGTATTTTGTTCATAATACTGATGGATTGATATTGATGTGGAATCTGTACGCACTTATTATTTTATTACTATATTATATGTTATTTTTATTTTTTTCACTTGTATGCACATCAGTTTGCTATATATAAGATTTTTTTGTGTCACATTGTAAGAGTTATTTGGCATTTTTTATCAGCACCAGGGGATCATTTGATTTTTAGCTGCTATTTTATGCGTTGTCACTTTAAGAGCTATTTGTTACTTTGCTCAGCACTAGGGATTATTTGATTTTTAGCACATTTTGGGAAGTTATTACTTTTAGTTTTGTAATATTGTCACCTCCCTTTTAGGTGGGGTGGCTTTTACATCATTTATTTCACTTTACACTTTGGCACTTTATTGGTTGTCATTCACCCATATACACGTTTTTTTTGGCACTAATGTGTTTGATGGATTCTAGTATGGAGTTATGAATCCAGAGTTGACTACAACCTGTTCTTGGTAGGAATCAGCATCTTGGAATCACCACTAAGCAGAGTGTCTTGCAGTTTTATCCTTGTCTTAGTTGATTACGGTCAAGTTTAAAATTGCTGGTTTGGTACTGATTGATAGAGTAGCGCTACATATTTTATTACGTAAGTATGATATTGGGTCTGAGGGGATCAAGTGAGGGGAGATTTCATGAAGGGAGCCATTGGATTAGCAGTAGAATTTTGACAAGTCTTATAACCCTTTCTATCTCCGTATAGACTAATACAATTGTTAGACACACACTGTGAGATGGCCTTATGACATAATTGCCAATTTTTGGACTTTGTATGGTCCAGGTAAGGTCAGCTACACCATGATGGCACCGCTCAACCACAAGGCCAAGCCCGGTGCCATCTTATATATAGTATTCTTTCACAAAAGAACCTCAACAGGTTCACGAGGAGAAACAAAACTCTTGAAGAAATCATGAAACACATAGACGAACCAATAGAGGGCGTAAAAGAACTCCTCACCAGTTCGTTTCAACAACAGTGATATGCAGAAGATAGTCCACCATATGAAACAGAACACATCAATGGTGGAGCAAATCATTCAGTATTCACTTTTCATAACTAATTAGGTTTAATTTAATACCTAATCATATAATTATATATATATATATATATATATATATATATATATATATATATATATATATATATATATATATATATATATATATATATATATATATACAGAGACTATTCTGTCTCATATAAAGTGACCCAAATTGGAGAAAACTACAGAGAGCTAACACTGGTCAACAGTCTGTAGGTCATCTTACCATGCAGGAGGAGGCACTGGAGGCACCAGCGCAGATCATGAAGGTTTGGATTCTGGTTACAAAGTATCTCTGGCAGTCAGTGTTGTTTAGAAGAGGAAGAGCCACCTGCTGGAGTTTAGCTGGCTTAGCTAGTGCTGAGAGAGAAAAGGAGAAGATGGATTAACGTAAGGGATGGATAGGAACCAACATACCAACATATTTAACCTTTATGCTCCGTACACACGGTCAGATTTTCCGATGGAAAATGTCCGATCGGAGCGTGTTGTCGGAAATTCCGACCGTGTGTGGGCTCCATCGGACATTTTCCATCGGATTTTCCAACACACAAAGTTGGAGAGCAGGAGATAAAATTTTCCGACAACAAAATCCGTTGTCGGAAATTCCGATCGTGTGTACACAAATCCGACGGACAAAGTGCCAGGCATGCTCAGAATAAATAAAGAGATGAAAGCTATTGGCCACTGCCCCGTTTATAGTCCCGACGTACGTGTTTTACGTCACCGCGTTCAGAACGATCGGATTTTCCGACAACTTTGTGTGACCGTCTGTATGCAAGACAAGTTTGAGCCAACATCCGTCGGAAAAAATCCTAGGATTTTGTTGTCGGAATGTCCGAACAAAATCCGACCGTGTGTACGGGGCATAAGACATCTCTGTACACAGTCCTTCGTAGAAGACCATATTATGGCCATATCATTGTGATGGCTCTTCAAACCAACTGACAGCCAACCAAAGAAGACCATATTATGGCCATATCATTGTGATGGCTCTTCAAACCAACTGACAGCCAACCAAAGAAGACCACATTATGGCCATATCATTGTGATGGCTCTTCAAACCAACTGGCAGCCAACCAAAGAAGACCATATTATGGCCATATCATTGTAATGGCTCTTCACACCAACTGACAGCCAACCAAAGAAGACCATATTATGGCCATATAAGTGTGATGGCTCTTCACACCAACTGACAGCCAACCAAAGAAGACCATGTTATGCCCATATCATTGTAATGCCTCTTCATACCAGACTGACAGCCAACCAAAGAAGACCATTTTATGCCCATATCATTGTGACGCCTGTCCATACAAGACTGAAGCTGATGTCTTGCCCCATTTGCCTCCACAATGTTACATTTTAAATCATATTCTTTGACATTGTAACTATAAAACGTCATCATTGATGCTTGTAAACAGTTTGCAGGCCTCTCCTACATAGGAGCCACTGCCTAAGCTCCCGGTGCACAAAGAATGACCCTGATCCTAAAATAACTGCTGAGTCTCACCAACTAGAGCTGCAGGGTGTGAAGAAAGTTGGTAGCACACCACGCTATAGAGATGCCAAATCTTTTATTCCACGAGTCAGGTGAAGGCAGCACAAAGACAGAGTTTGTTGGATTTGTTGTTAACGCGTTTCACACATAAGCTAGTGCTTAATCATAATGATTAAGCACTAGCATATGTGTAAAATGCGTTTTTTGATGCGTGGGGGTGCCATTAGGAAATGAATGGCAGTCTTGAGCATCTGGAAAAGAGCAGGACATTTTGCCTGTGGGTGGGTGCGGGAATAAGTGCAGTTTATACACCGTCCCACACATGCCACCATCCCCAGTGTTCACCTAGCCTTAGGGCTCATTTACACTTGCAGTTGGAGGGCAGTAAAAACATGCAGTAAGAACATCAGTCTCATTTTACAGCATCCTATCGCCCCCCCTTTTAAGATACAGAGGCTGCAGCAGGAATTATACCCCCCCGCCACTTTCAGCATGCACTACTGTCTGCTAAAGGAAACCCATTCACGGCTCTCACCTGGAGTGGTATAGCTTCTGTCTACATGTAGAGCTGCAGGATGGCGTCAGCAGGAGAAGAGGACCAAAGCATATGAGGTATGTCCTACAATCTTACATAATTGATTTAGAATGTACCTCGTATGCCCAAGGGCTTTAACTGGTAAATGGTTTGTAGCTTTAAAGAACATCTAAATCCCTTTACTGGCACCATCGTGTATCCCCATCCTGTGGTGATGCATCTTTCTCCTTCATTGAAGACATCAGAGGAAGCAGCAAGATACATGGGAGACACGCGGTCATTGAGGGTGGCAGGACTGGAAATCCTTGATCAGGGCGATGTCATTGACCTTGGTCTTGGTGTTGTACTGTGGGTGACTAATGAACTTAGAAAAGTTATAAGGATTAATGTTTTTATAGCTTTTAATAAATCAGAATCTACTACAGGACTTGTAATAAATGTTCCTCTGAGTCTTCTCAGAATGTAGTTTGAACCAGACCCTAGTGAAAAAAGAGAGGAGGAGGAAAAATCCAACATTGTGTATGAACCCCCCTTCTTAAGAACCTTCTAGTATCTTGAGAAATAGGATACCTACACCCCTGAAACGTTGGGTCCTAAGCGATTTCAGTACAGGAGAGGAGACAGTACATGTGTGAAAGACTGAAGAAAAAGCTAAAGGTCAGATTTAAGGTTGGGTTCATACTAGTGTAAATTGGATGTGGGTTTCACCGCATCCAATTCGCATGACAGGAGATTGTGACCGGCTTTCTATGGAGCCGGTTCACACTTCTCTGGAGCAGCTGCAGAGCGAGTTGCACAGAGGTCCTGTGAGTCTTTGGCTCTGTTTTAGGTCTGAATTCAGGAAAAAATTCGAGCCTGATTCATCCCTGAAACAGACCCCCTGCTGTGAGCTGCATGTGGCATCAGTGTGAACCCACACAGAAGTGAAGGTTCTCTTGCTTTAGGATGTGGGGGCAAACAAAGCCCCATTTTTAAGACCACTTGTAGTCTTAGAGCACACACCTTGTGCCTAGATGATTCCTCCTTTGTGGATTTTACAAGTCCCAATCTGCGCGCCATGACCATGGAGGAAGTACAGCCTTTAAATGTAATAAGAAATTAGTCTGCCCACCAATACATATATCACTACAATCTCTACATAGGAAGAAAGCTTAGAAGATATATTGATGACGCTGATAACGTTCTCACATCTAAAAAATGAGAGTTCTTCTTTGGTAATAAGAACTTACTCTGCCGATGGATTTGACCTGGATGGGTTCAGCATTGGATGAAAGGTCGAGTTCACCCAGGACCACATGGTGGGAAGATCTGCATGGAAGAAAAACATGGCAGGTCATTGGTAAATGGTTGGGTGCCATGATGACTATGGTTTTCAAACGCAACCTTATTCTCTCCATACATGGGGATATTTACATGTCTGGCAATTGTTCACAGTAATTTAGTAAAGGGTCCAAAACTATACCACCCATACTACAGTATCTACATCTCTCTACTTTCTACAACCCCTTTCTTCTACATCTTGAAATAAAGAGAGTTAATAGTCAGTTGTAAATTGTATTTAAGGATCTATATTGTTTCTGATCTGTAAACCAGAGGCTCTGGATGGACGGTTGGATAAACGTCTCTATTTTTAGGTTGTATCTGGTCTATAAACCAGAGGCTCTGGATGGACAGTTGAATAAACGTCTCTATATTTTGGTTGTATCTGGTCTATAAACCAGAGGCTCTGGATAGACAGCAGGATAAATGGTTCTATATTTAGGATATATCCGGTCTATAAACCAGAGGTTTTGGATGGACAGTTGGATATATGGCTCTGTATTTAGGATGTATCTGGTCTATAAACCAGAGGCTCTGGATGGACAGTTGGATAAATGGCTCTATATTTAGGATGTATCCGGTCTATAAACCAGAGGATCTGGATGGACAGTTGGATAAATGGTTCTATATTTAGGTTGTATCTGGTCTATAAACCAGAGGTTCTGGATGGACAGTTGGATAAATGGTTCTATATTTAGGTTGTATCTGGTCTATAAACCAGAGACTCTGCATGGACAGTTAGATAAATGGTTCTAAATTTAGGATGTGTCTGGTCTATAAACCAGAGACTCTGCATGGACAGTTAGATAAATGGTTCTAAATTTAGGATGTGTCTGGTCTATAAACCAGAGGCTCTGGATGGACAGTGGGATAAATGGTTCTATATTTAGGATATATCCGTTCTATAAACCAAAAGGTTCTGGACTGACAGTTGGATAAATGGCTCTATATTTAGGATGTATCCGTTCTATAAACCAGAGGTCCTGAATGGACAGTTGCATAAATGGCTCTACATTTAGGATGTATACAGTCTATAAACCAAAGGCTCTGGATGGACAGTTGGATAAATGGCTCTATATTTAGGTTGTATCTGGTCTATAAACCAGGGGCTCTAGATGGACAGATGACCAGTAAAGCATTGGAGTGATTACTGACTTTGTAGTAGAATATTATCATATAAAACTCACTTGACTGGGCAGTGGGCAGCGGTGACAACCCAGAGACTGTTGATGACGGAGCCACCACAGTAGTGCACTCCAACGTAGTCCTGTGGAAGAAGAGTCATAAGATCATTGCTTTATATACAGATCATTTCACCTACCCCTTGGTAAGTGGGAAACCTCTCCACATACCCTCCCACTCTGATAGGTGCTTCTAAGTTCCATATTCTGCTCCTTAATGTTCTTTGGTGGGACACATCTTCTCCCCCCTCCCACCACCGCCCCACCTTTATCTTTTGAAGAGGGTTGTCACCTACCTCTGCCTCCTTTCACTTCACTTTTCTAACAGGGCTGTGCAACACTACATCTTTCAATTAGGAATTGAAAATGAAAACATTCAGTCAGTGAAAATCTAAATTGTGTCTATAGTAAGCCATAGATCTGAGGGATGGGGGAGGGGAGTGTGTTGTACACAACGGATGACATTCTGAGCTGACAGATCAACAAGATAAAAATGTGGTAAGAAACCATCGTACCTGAGTAGACACCTGCCATGGCCAAGAACCAGAGACGGTGTTTTCACCGTTCACAATCCTGGCGTAGCCGGAGATAAGAGGCCTGATGGCGGGAACACCGCAACCTGAGAAAAACACATTCTTATTATAACTGCCAGTAATACATTGTTACACACCACCATATAATACAACACAACGTCTGTTTGGCTTTTAAGTCTCTTTTTATCGTCTTTGCACTTTATCTACATATGATCGGTAATAAGGCAGATTTATTTTTTTTTACTTGTTTTCATCAATTTAATAAAAATAAAATAAAATAATCAGAGCCAGGCTATCCCGGCCATATATTGTTCAGTAGTTTGCTTAAGTACCCATCAGTGCCGCCTACAAGTGCCCATCAGTGCTGCCTATGAGTGCCCATCATTCCCGCCTATGAGTGCCCATCTGTGCCGCCTATCAGTGCCTGTCATCGATGACCGTCAGTGCCACCTCATAAGTGCCACCTCATTGGTGCCACCTCATCGGTGCCCATAAGTTCCGCCTTATCAGTGCCCATCAATGCAGCCATATCAGTGCCCATCATTGAAGGAGAAAACTTACTTATTTACAAAAATTTTTAACAGAAACAAAGAAAAACTTGTTTTTTTTTTCAAAATTTTCGGTCTTTTTTTATTTGTTGCGCAAAAAATAAAAACCACAGAGGTGATCAAATACCTCCAAAAGAAAGCTCTATTTGTGGGAACAAAATGATAAAAAATTAGTTTGGGTACAGTGTAGCATAACCGCGCCATTGTCATTCAAATTGTGACAGGGCTGAAAGCTGAAAATTGGCTTGGGCAGGAAGGTGTCTAAATGCCCGGTATTGAAGTGGTTAAAAGAAACCACACCCCCCCATTGTAATCCATGCATCCAGCACCCTGCATGTAGATTAGGGGGCCGGACGCATGGATGGGGGGGACAGCGCCTGTGCGCCCCTAATGGACGGGCCTGACCCGAAGGATTGACATTTTCTGCTTTTCATGGATATGAGGATGATTGTAAGGTCTGTTCAGCTTATATACGCTCAGTCAGCCAATCGGGTGAGAGCTCCAGGCTTGTTATTAAGATAATTTTAGCCCTCCTTATCAGGAAACTTTTAACAAATCCGGATATTCCACCAACTTGGGCTGAAGAAAAAGATATGAGGAAACAGGTGTTACAGGAGAACGTCACTTATCAAGACTCTCGCTGAGTGATGAAATCTATAATTAGTTGCGGTATCAGAGCACACCTTTTTCCACCATATTACATAAAGAGTGGGTTTTATTTATGACGTGGAACATCTCAAAACTCAATAAATATTGTGGTTCCAAAATACAAACTTTTCACCACTAAACACACACAGGTCTTGGATTCCAGGATCTACCCAACGCTTCCAACATGTCTTCTAATAAGGAATTCTTTTTCAGTTGGGACAAATCCATCATAGACCATGGGCTCCCCTCCTCCACCTCAGCTCAGCAGTTTGTTATGGTTGCCACTTCATCCCTTTAAACCCGAACACATATTAATTACAGGGGTTATGTGGCTGATTAAGGTGGTAATTTAACTCACTCGGTGACTTATCTGCATTTAAGTAGCCTCAGAACCCGAGTAATTCAAAGGTGTTCAGGTTTAAAGGGATGAGGTGGCATCTCTACAGTTTGTAGATCTCACCTCTGTTGAGAAGAAGCTCCAGCACATGACAAAACAAGGAGAAATAACGGCACACACCAGAATTTATATAGATAAACTCTAATGCCCTGTACACACGACCGGTTTTGCCGTCGGAATAAACTCTGAAGGTCTCTCCCACAGGGTTCCGACGGAATTCCGCTCAAGCTGTCTTGCCTATACACGGTCACACCAAACCGTCCAGAACGCGGTGACGTACAACACGTACGACGGGACTAGAAAAAGGAAGTTCAAAAGGCAGTAGCCAATAACTTCCGTCTTGTACTTGCTTCAGAGCATGAGTTGTTTTTGGTCCGTCGGAACAGCATACAGACGAGCGGTTTTGTTGATAGTAATTAGTTCCGTCGGAAAAATTTAGAACATGTTCTCTATCTAAGTCCGTCTGAATTTTTGATGGAAAAAGTCAGATGGGGCATACACATGGTCGGAATATACGATGCAAAAATCTCCCATTGGACTTTTTCTGACGGACATTCCGCTCGTGTGTACGCAGCATAAGATTTAACCAAGACCTAGAAGTTTCAAGCTTTCCTGATGCAACCTACTGAACGTCAGTAGAAAGTTTTGAAAATCTTATGCCAATTTGTGCCGTTGTTTTTCTTTTTTTTTTTTTTTGGTGTGGATGTGGCAGTGGGGAAATGGTGGTCTAGGTAGACCTTGGAAATATTATTTCACTCTGATTGTTAGAGGGACATACTCTGTTATATGCCAGAAGACACATACAGAGTGTTCTCCAGCTCTGCAGTGCCTACGTAATTCTGGTGGGACATCACTCAGCAGAGATGAAGGGGACAGCAACACTGGAACTGCAAAGCCCCCCCACTGACCTCCAACAAATTGGGGGCATTGATTACTAACCACAAATGTTATAAGGGCACCCACATGCAATATTTTACAGGCCATTGACCACCAACATGTAGGGGGCAATCACCAATGGCCAGCAGTGACTTTTTTTTAACCATTCATATGTTCATTGTTGAATGATCCAATCCATTCCTATGATCAGGCTATTGTTCATTATGTTCTTTTTATTTGTAAAATTGCTTTATTATTTTGCATTGGCCTGTGTTTCGGCATGCTGATGATTGCCAGCCCATTCACTCCAACGTCAGGAAAAAGTAGGTGCTATTTTATCATAGCACACGTCACTGCACACGTGATTTTTTAATGAGGGTTAGGGTTTCATTTACATTCCCCACGTGGATCACTGCAATGGCCTTAACATGCATTATTTTACATCTCAATGTGCATTAAGGCAGCCCGATCATTTTTAATGAGCAGCCTGTAAACAAGTTAGTTTAGTGCCGCTCCAGCCGGGAGAGTTAACTTTTCTTGGCGGGTCTTTCTTCTTGGGTCCGACCCTCTGGTCCTGTGCATTATAACAGGGACTGAGGTCTGATCCCAGGGGGCTGAAGCTAGAAGCGAGATGCTTAGAGAAGCGTGCATTGGGCATATGTACATGGCATGAGACATGATGCTGTTACCGGAGTCTGTTCTTTCAGCTTGTTGCAGACTACACACTCATCAAACCATACCATTATACAGATGTTGGTTGAGAAGACCTGGCTCATTCCAATCCATCTCAAAGGTGTTCAGTAGGGTTGAGGTCGGGGTTCTGAAAACCAGTTAAGTTCCTTCACAACACACTCATTAAACCATACCATTATGCAGATGTTGGTTGAGAAGACCTGGCTCATTCCAATCCATCTCAAAGGTGTTCAGTAGGGTTGAGGTGGGGTTCTGAAAACCAGTTAGGTTCCTCCACAACACACTCATCAAACCATACCATTATACAGATGTTGGTTGAGAAGACCTGGCTCATTCCAATCCATCTCAAAGGTGTTCAGTAGGGTTGAGGTTGGGATTCTGAAAACCAGTTAAGTTCCTTCACAACACACTCATTAAACCATACCATTATACAGATGTTGGTTGAGTAGACCTGGATCATTCCAGTTCATCTCAAAGGTGTTCAGTAGGGTTGAAAACCAGTTAGGTTCCTTCACAACACACTCATTAAACCATACCATTATGCAGATGTTGGTTGAGTAGACCTGGATCATTCCAGTTCATCTCAAAGGTGTTCGGTAGGGTTGAGGTCAGGGCTCTGTGCAGGCCACTTGGGTTCCTCCACACCAGACTCATCAAGTCTTTATGGAGCTGGCTTGGTACACAGGGGGACAGTCATGCTGGAAGATAAAAGGGTCTTTACCAAACCGTTACCACTGGGGTACCCAGTAACAACTGTATTTTCATTTTGTCCATCTGATCATCCCCCACAGCTACTACCCTTTGTTCCACTTGACCCTCCCTCCTAGATTGCAAGCTCTAATGAGCAGGGCCCTCTGATCCCTCCTGTATTGAATTGTATTGTACTTGTACTGTCTGCCCTCATGTTGTAAAGCACTGCGTAAACTGTTGGCGCTATATAAATACTGTATAATAATAATAATAATAACACTGGAAGAAACCAAAAACAGCACCTTCAGCCCTTCTATTGCTATTATTTATCCATGCCAGCAAGATTGTAGACTTCTTAATAATAATAATAAAGAGCCTTCTACAGTGTACGGGACCACTGGGATCTACAGTCCACTGAAGACTCAAGCTCTGGAGATCTGGCATTATGGATTCTTTCAAGTGCAGGTATGCTGGGGCAGCTACCAAGTTAGGGATTTGTTTAGGGGAAAGACTGTTGCATTTGTTTGACTGCCATGTTTAAGTTATTTAAGTCAAAGAATGTTGAACTTTGCCCTTGCCTGCTCTGAAGTTACTAAAGAGGTATAAAACATGTAACCGGAACACAGCTACAGCTCAGGTCAGTAAAGACACACTGGGGTATGAAGACACAAGTGGATGCCAAGGGTAACAAAGGTTTCACAAGCAGCCTGTTGTAGGTGTGTACATGTGACTGTTTTGGACAGCCTCTTGCAGGAGGAGTTGTTGTCGGCACTCCCTCTGTGAGAGGTCTGTCTCCCATAGCAATGGAAGCACATCTGCAATGTAGAGGTTTTCAGCCTATGCATAGGAAGGGAAGAAGAAGGGTTAAGTGAGTGCATGCATGGAGTCCAGGCTAGGTGCATGGTGGGACCCCTTTCAGTTACTGGGAGTGAGTTAGTGGAGATACGCTGGACAGCTGGAGAGGGCACATCAAGACGTCAGCTCTGGAGACTTGCCATTATGGACTCTTTCCTGTGCAGGTATGCTGGGGCAGCTACCAAGTTAGGTAGTTTAGGGGAAAGACTGTTGCCTTTGTTTGACTGCCATGTTTAAGTTGTTTAAGTCAAAGAATATTGAACTTTGTCCTTGCCTGGTCTGAAGTTATTAAAGAGGTGTAATGCAAATAACTGGCACACAGCTACAGCTCAGGTCAGTTAAGACACACTGGGGTATGAAGACACAATTGGTTACCAAGGGTAACAAAGGTTTCACAAGCAGCCTGTTGTAAGTGTGTACATGTGAATGTTTGGATAGCCTCGAGGAGTTGTTGTCGGCACTCCCTCCATGAGAGGTCCGTCTCCCACAGCAATGGAAGCAAATCTGCACCATAGACGTTTTCAGCCTGTGCACAGGTACAGAAGAAGAAGAAGAGTTAAGTGAGTGCATGCATTGAGTCCATGCTAGGTGCATGGTGGGACCCCATTCAGTTACTGGGAGTGAGTTAGCAGAGATACGCTGGACAGGTGGAGAGGGCATTGTCCCAGCATGTCCATCCCAAATGCAACAGTGACCATAGTGGGCAGGCCTCCTATCTGACCCACACTTGGCGCCCAATGAGGAGGGGAGCATGGAGGAGGTACCACCTACCTACCTGTCCTACAAGCCAACACACCGCAATGCATGTAGACTTGAGTAGGAATTCTTTTTCAGTACAGCGCAATACAATGCTGTGCTTCAGTGGTTCTCATCTGAGCATTATGGCATTTATATTTGTGTGATGCATATAATGCCTGATAAAACATGAGTTACCGCAATGCATGGGTGTGAGGCCGGCCTAAAGGTCTGTTCAAACCAGGCCATTGCAACAAGGCATGTGGTGAATGTGAATGGCATCCCAACCCTCTTTAAAAAAAAAAAACCTTGTGTGCAGCAAAATGTACTGCGATAACAAGGAAATATTTCACACCCACACATGCAAAAGTGCATGCACACTGCTTTGCTGTGTAAATGGACCCTTAATTGGCAACCAGCTAAATACAAAAATATGGGTGGTGTTTAAATATATATATATTTTAATATGGAGAGCCCGGGATTACAAGCCAGCAACTTGTAAAAGTAAAACAGTCTTTATTGTTTTTCAGAATCAAACAGCTTTCCTCAGCAAAAGCATACACACACAGTCCATAATTCTGGCATAATGAAAAACAACACGATGGCTCACTACCAGTATGCCAGTCCTACACCAGGGGTTGGGATTCCTATCTGCTTCGGTGTACAGGTAAAGACACAGGCGCTCAGTAAACAATATTTCCGTCACGAGACCTCACAGATGTGAACTACTCCACTCCACCTCACAGACAGGTGCTGACCCCATCCTGCTCCTTTTCAGGCTTCACCTGCTTGAGGGTTAATCCTTTTGGAACCAAGTCCTTGTAATCAGGGTTTTGAGGCTCTTTCCCACCCAAAGTCTCTATGAGCTTCAGAATTCCAGGTCCCAAATGAAGACTTACCAATCCTTAGGCCGCCTACACGTGAGCAGACTTTTCGGCAACAAAAGTCAGACGGCCATTCCCCTGGACTTTCGTCAGACTTTTGATGGACTTCCGACGGACTTTTGAAGGAGCGGACTTGCCTACACACGATCACACCAAAGTCCAACGGATTGGTACGTGATGACGTACGACCGGACTAAAATAAGGAAGTTAATAGCCAGTAGCCAATAGCTGCCCTAGCGTGGGTTTTCGTCCGTCGGACCAGCAGACAGACGAGCGATTTTTTCGTCCGGACTTGAGTCCGTCGGAAAGATTTGAAGCATGTTTCAAATCTAAAGTCAGTCAGATTTTCGACTGGAAAAGTCAGCTGAAGGTCCGATAAAGCCCATACACGGTCGGATTGTCCGCTGGACTCGGTCCGTCGGACCAGTCCGGTAGAAAATTCCGCTCGTGTGTACGCTGCATTAGTGTACTCTAATTCAGTCTTCTCCTCTCCAACTGGACTTCCCCAGAACCCTTCACCCTGCATGCGTGAGAACCCCCGAGAACTCAATAATGTGTTCACATCATCCTCCCTAAAGGGAACAAAACCCAAATAGTGGGGGCACGTATCCTGTACAATATATTTGATCATAAGATCCTACAAAAAAAAGGTGAACAATAACATGAACATATGAATGCCAACAGTGGTCAGTGGTGATTGCCTCCTACATGTTGGTGGACAGTGGAAATAGCCCCCTATATGCTGGTGGCCTGCGGAGATTGTCCTCTATTATTATTATTATACAGGATTTATATAGTGCCCACAGTTTACGCAGCGCTTTACAACATTAGGGCACACAGTACAATTACAATACACTTCAATACAGGAGGGATCAGAGGGCCCTATTCATTAGAGCTTACAATCTAGCATGGAGGGTCAAGTGATACAAAAGGGTAATAGCTGTGGGGGATGAGCTCATGAAGAAAATAGAAGTCCAGTTGTTAGGTGGAGGGAGGATAGGCTTCTCTGAGGAGAAACGTTTTCAGGGATTGCCTAAAAGTGGAAAGATTTGCAGACAATTTGACAGATTGGGGTAGGGTAGTTCCAGAGGATGGGAGAGGCTCGGAAGAAGTCCTAGAGGTGAATGTGGGAGGAGGTCATGAGGGTACTAGAGAGCAGGAGGTCTTGGAAGGAATGAAGAGGGCGAATATTATTATTATTATTCAGGATTTATATAGTGCCAACAGTTTACGCAGCGCTTTACAATATAAAAGGGAGACAATACAGTTATAATACAATAAGATACAAGAGGATTAAGAGGGCCCTGCTCAGAAGAGCTTACAACATAATAGGGTGGGGCAGGTGGTACAAAAGGTTGTAACTGTGAGGAATGAGCTGATGGAAGTGGTAAAAGATTAGTTAGAGACGTGATAGGCTTTCCTGAAGAGATGAGTTTTCAGGGATCGCCTGAAGGTAGCAAGAGTAGGGGATAACCGGACCGGTGAAGGTAGCGAGTTCCAGAGGATGGGAGAGGCTCTGGAGAAATCCTGGAGAGGAATATGGGAGGAGGAGACAAGAGAGCTTGAGCGTAGGAGGTCTTGAGAAGAGCGGAGAGGGCGATTTGGGTGATATTTGGAGACAAGTTTGGTGATGTAGCTCGGGGCAGAGTTGTGTATGGCTTTCTATGTTGCGGTTAGTATTTTGAATTTAATATGCTGGGTGATTGGGAGCCAGTGTAGGGATTGGAGGAGAGGGTTGGTGGACACTGAGTGGTTGGGAAGGTGGATAAGTCTGGCTGCAGCATTCATGATAGACTGAAGAGGGGAGGAGCCTATGGAGAGGCAGGCCAATGAGAAGGGAGTTACAATAGTCAAGGCGAGAGATAACGAGGGAGTGAATGAGGAGCTTGATAGTTTCATTTGTTAAAAAGGGGCGAATTTTAGAGATGTTACGGAGGTGAATTCTACAAACTTTTGACAACAATTGGATTTGAGGCTGAAATGACAAGTCAGAGTCTAGGATTACACCGAGTACCCTGGTGTGAGGGGAGGGACTGATGGTTGGATTGTTGATTTTGATGGAAAAGTCATGGAGGGGGGCACAGGCGGGTGGGGGGGATATTAATAGCTCAGTTTTAGAGAGATTTAGTTGAAGGAAGTGGTGTGACATCCATGCTGATATGTCAGTTAGTAAGTTAGTAATGCGAGAGGAGACTGAAGGAGTGAGGTGAGGAGTAGACAGATAGATTTGGGTGTCATCAGCGTACAAGTGGTATTGGAAGCTGTGGGCGGTTATCAAGCGATCAAGGGAGGAGGTGTAGATAGAGAAAAGAAGGGGTCCAAGAACAGAGCCTTGGGGGTCCCCCACACAAAGGGGTAATGGGGAGGAGGAGATAGAGTTGTAGGTGACACTGAAGGTTGGTTTTTGAGACTAGGCTAGTGATGTAGCTGGGGGCAGAGTTTTGGATTGTTTTTTAACTTATTGTTTGCATTTTGAATTTAATTTGTTGGGCAAGTGGCAGCCAATGGAGGGATTGGCAGAGAGGGGTAGCAGACACTGAGCGGTTTGTAAGGTGGATGAGTCTGGCAGCAGCATTCATGATGGATTGAAGGGGGGAGGAGTCTATTTAAAGGTAAGCCAATGAGGAGGGAGTTGCAGTAGTCGAGGCGAGAGATAACCAGGGAGTGAATCAGGAGCTTTGTGGTTTCATTGGTTAGGAAGGGACGTCGTTTAGAGATGTTGCAGAGGTTGAGTCGGCAAGCATGGGTAAGGGATTGGATGTGGGGCTAAAAGGAGAGTTCAGAGTCCAGGATAACACCTAGCACCCTGGCATGTGGGGACGGGTGGATGGTTGTGCCATTGCTCTTGACAGAGAAGTCAGGGGAAGAGGCACGTGGGGGAGGAAATATTATGAGCTCGGTTTTGGACAGTTGAGTTTGAGGAAGTGGTGTGACATCCATATAGATATGTCTGTTAGTAAGTTAGTGATGCGGGAGGAGACTGATGGAGTGAGTTGAGGGGTGGAGAGATAGATTTGGGTGTTGTCAGCGTAGACAACATGTTGTTGTCCAGTGAAAATTGCCCATTACATGCTTGTGGTCAGTAGAGATTGCACCCTGCATGTAGAAGGTCAGTGAGAGATTGACCTTACATATGATGGTCAGTGGAGATTTCCACCTAAATGTTGGTGACCAGTATTGATGGCCCCCTTCATGCTGGTAGTCAATGCCCTGTAAAATATTGTTGATATGTGCCCCATATCATTTGTAGTTATTAGTCCATACCTCATTTGTTGGTGGTCTATTGGACCTTCAAAGGTCTTTCGCTGCTTTCTCCCATCTCCCTCACCTCTGCTGAGTAATGTCACACCAGAACTATGCAGGCAATGTTGGGCTGGAGATCACCCTGCATGTACTTCTGGCATACAACAGAATATGGCCCTCTAACAATCAGAATAAGACACTCTTTAAGAGGTCAAGTCAGACCTAGGTTAGGTGAACTAGGTAGCAGCTAGAAAGACCAGCTTGAGTTCAATTGCTGAAAACCGGAGCTCTGCCTGGGATGTTTTGTCCTCGATGCAATCCGTCCATAACAGGAAAAGTGGGCCACTAGATTTACACTCTGATGCAAATCTTTCTCATGCTATGAGGAAGGAAGTTGTAGCCTAAATATATTAGCAGAGTATACACTTTGTCTTTTGATATGTAGCCAATAAAGATTTCCATTGGAGAATACGCAGATTGGCCATCTTTTCTTGTTATGGATTAAGTGACCTAGGTTCCTGGAACGAGTGACACCTATGCCTGGAGCATCTAATAATATGAACGGCAGTCATGAGTCCAGGTGGGTCCATGCTTGCCTTTCACACCAGCTCCTCACTGCAAAGTCCATAACAAAACAAAGACAGATAGTGGCACAAATTGGCATTAGATTCACGAAGCTCTCGTTTGACATTCAGCAGGTTACAAACAGAAAGCTTAAACGTCTAGGTCTTGGTTGAATATTAGAGTTTTATTTAACAAATGCTGGTTTGTGCCGTTACTTCCCTTTGTTATGTTGTATGCTGGAAATTCTTGTAAATAATGGTGAGAAGTGGAGGAGGGAAACTCTTATGGGGCGTACACATGGTCGGACTTTTCGTCTACAAAAGTCCAACGGACGCCGACGGACTAAAGCTGGCTGGTAATCCGATCGTGTGTGGGCTTCTCCGGACTTTCAGCAGACTTTTTCAGCCTCAAATCCGACGGACTTTAGATTTGAAACATGCTTCAAATCTTTACGTCGTAACTACGACGGACCCCGAAATCCGTTCGTCTGTGTGCTAGTCCGACGGACAAAAACCCACGCTAGGGCAGCTATTGGCTACTGGCTATGAACTTCCTTATTTTAGTCCGGTGTACGTCATCATGTACGAATCCGTCGGACTTTTGTGTGGTCGTGTGTAGGCAAGTCCGTTCGTTAGAAAGTCTGCTGCAAGTCCGCCGAAAGTCCGCCGGAAGTCTGTCGGACAGGCTGTCGGACTTATGTAGACGAAAAGTCCGACTGTGTGTACGCCCCATTAATGATGGATTTTGGCCCAACCAAAAGGGAAGTGGTTATGGAGTGCTTAGAAGACAAGTGAGAAGCGTTGGTGATATCTTGGAATTCAAGACCTACCTGTGTGTATTTAGTGGTGAAAGTTCTGTACTGTAGAACCACAATATTCCATTGTTTTGTTGAGATGTTCCTCATCATAAATAAAATCCACTCTTTAGGTAATATGGAGTAAATGACGTACTCTGATACATGGAATATTTATAGATTCCATCACTCAGAGAGAGTCTTGACAAGTGACGTTCTTCTGTAACACCTGTTTCTTCTTATCTTTTCCTCCAGCCAACGTTGGCGGGATATCGGGATTTGGCAAAGGTTTCCTGATAAGGAGGGCTAAAATTGTCCTAATAACAAGCCTTGAGCTCTCCCCTGATTGGCTGACTGAGCGTATATAAGCTGAACAGACCTTACAATCGTCCTCATATCCAAGAAAAGCAGAAGATGGCAACACTGTGGGTCCTCCTGTCCTGCCTGGTCCTGCTCAGCGGAGCCTATGGTGAGTATACATACATGTTTGTAGTACATTGTAATATACTGTGTATGTGTGTGTATATATATATATATATATATATATATATATATATATATATATATATATATATATATATAACACATACTATACCAATGAAATATTCTAGACACATACACTCATAGAGCGTTTATAACGTAGTACATTAATCTGATTATATGGAAGACTTTTGGCAATCTCCATTTTATTGATCACATCCACTATGGATAAGACAATGAAACAAACTCCTGAAAAATATATGGTTGGGATAGCCTGGCTCTGATTATTTTATTATTTTTTGAAAAAAATGAAAAAAAAATGAAAATCCGCCTTTTTAACGATCAATTTAGACAAAGACAATAATAAGAGGCTTAATGACCAAACAGACGTTGTGTTGTATTATATGGTGGTGTGTAGCAATGTATTACTGGCAGTTATAATAAGAATGTGTATTTCTCAGGTTGCGGTGTTCCCGCCATCAGGCCTCTTATCTCCGGCTACGCCAGGGTTGTGAATGGTGAAAACGCCGTCTCTGGTTCTTGGCCATGGCAGGTGTCTCTTCAGGTATGATCGTTTCTTACCACATTTTTAATCTTGTTGTTTAAATTGTACCATTTCTGGGTTTGATGTTATTTCTAGGGTAAGCTCAGAATGCCACCCATTGTGTAAAAACACCATCCCTCAACTCTAGGACTTCCTATGGACAAAAAATTAAAATTTTCACTGACTGAATGTTTTCATTTTCAATTCTAAATGGAAAGATTTAACGTAACACAACCCTTTTAGAAAAGCAAAGTGGAAGAAGGCAGAGGTAGGTGACAATCCCTTTTGGAAAAGCAAAGAGTATGTGAGAAGATGTGTCCCACTAAAGAACATCAAGGAGCAGAAATTGGCACTTAGAAGCACCTAGTAGCTGATCAGTAGGTGACTGGAGAAGGTACCTGTAGATGCCAGTCAAACATCAGAGGGGGAGGGTATGTGAAGAAGCTCCCCCCCCCCCTCTTTCTTTCCCCAAGGGCAGAACCTCTCTAAAATGGACCAATATTCCAATAAAAGAAACGTCTACAGTGTTGCTGGCATGGATAAATAATAACAATAGGAGGGCTGAAGGTGCTGCTTTAGGTTTCTTCCAGAGTTAGCAGCATGTCTGACTGCCTAGACAATTATTCATGTGATCTGAAGCTGAAGGGAATGTCAGAGTCCAGAATGGATGGTCCTCTTCTCCAGGAGAACCCCAATGAGAAGGATTGAAGGGAAAATGGACCAGTATTTTTTCCAGGAAAGATAAATATTTAGACTCTTCTATTGCACATGATTGACCTCTTCTAGGAAGACTGATAAAAGCTGATATGAGGTCACATTCAGGAGCTTCTAAAAAAATGCATTTAATGATGAATTAATAAATACAGCACTGCATTAATTAGAGTATTTTATATCTGCCTGGAGGTCAGCTTTAAATAATGTGGTAATATTATATATCTGCCTGTCATCTTACATCTGGCTTTGTCCTTTAATGAATATTGGGAGTTTTAGGCAACTTTGTAAAGCTTCCTGGCACTAAGCTTAGGTGGTCCGCCTCTGTGACCATAGCTATGTTCAATTTTCCAATGTGGGGCTAAGAATCTTCATGGTGTAGATGAAATGTTCTGTATATAAAGTAATGGCCTTATGACTCTTCTTCTATAGGATGGCACTGGATTCCACTACTGTGGCGGCTCCATCATCAACAGTCTCTGGGTTGTCACTGCTGCCCACTGCGGAGTCACGTGAGCCTTAAATGATAATATTCTACCACAAAGTCTTTATTCACTGTAATACTTTACTGGTAATCTGTCCGCCCAGAGCCTCTGGTTTGTAGACCGGATACATATTAAATATAGAACCATTTATCCAACTGTCCATCCAGAGCCTCTGGTTTATAGACTGGGTACATCCTAAATATAGAACCATTTATCCAACTGTCCATCCAGAGCTTCTGGTTTACAGACCGGAAAATTTATAAATCATTTACAACTAACTGTTACTCTCTTTATTTCCAGATGTGGAAGGTAGGATTTGTAGAAAGTAGAGCGATGTATATAGCAAGGGTAACATAGTCTTGTACCCTTTACTAAATTACTGTGAAGAATTGACCTTTCACTGCCAGATATGTAAAATTTCCCCATGTATGGAGAGAATAAGGTTGAGATTGAAAACCATCGTCATCATGGCACCCAACCATTTACCAATGACCTGCCATGTTTGTCTTTCATCCAGAACTTCCCACCGTGTGGTCCTGGGTGAATTCGACCAGTCCTCCAATGCTGAGCCCATCCAGGTCAAGTCCATCGGCAGAGTAAGTTTTTTTATTAGTGAATCATTAGTAAGATCTCATCTGGGATACGCAGTTCGGGTTTGGGGCACCAGTTCTCAAAAAGGATATCGGGGAACTGGAGAAAATGCAGAGAAGGGCAACCAAACTGATAAGAGGCATGGAGGAGCTCAGCTATGAGGAAAGATTAGAGGAACTGAATCTATTCACTCCTGAGAAGAAGAGATTAAGGGGGATGTGATCACCATGTATAAAGACATAAGGGGGGATATGATCACCATGTATAAAGATATAAGGGGGGATATGCTCAACATGTATAAAATACATTGGGGGGGGGGGATATGATCACCATGTACCATGATTACCAAAATCCATGTACTGTATGTATATAGGTACAATGAGCACCACCTAAATCATATAGCAGCTGATGTTTAGAAATACATACAGGAATTCAGTACCCAGAATAGAGTAATGGAAAGGATAGCTGAACCAGACCCTGGTCAAAAAAGAGAGAGGAGGAGGAGGTGGAAGAACCCAACGTTTCGGGGGGGTGTAAGCACCCCTTTCCTCAAAAAAGTAAGAGGTTATTAAGCAAGGAGGTTCTTACACCCCTGAAATGTTGAATTCTCCCCCCTCTCTCTTCTCCCCAGGGTCTGGCTCAAACTACATACTGATAAGTTCAGTAGTAGTAGACCCTGATGTATTCAAATCTATGAAAACATGAATCCTTATTGTAACTTTTTTCAGTTCTTCAGACACCCCCAGTACAGCACCCAGACCAAGGTCAATGACATCGCCCTGATCAAGCTTTCCAGTCCTGCCACCCTCGATGTCCGCGTGTCTCCCGTGTGTCTTGCTGCTTCCTCTCAAGTCTTCAATGGAGGAGAAAGATGCGTCACCACCGGATGGGGATACACCAATGCCGCCAGTAAGAAGATTAGGTGTTCTTCAAACATACAAAGTATTAATCAGTTAAAGCCTTGGGCATATAAAGTATGTTCTAAAAATCATCATGTAGGATTGTAGGGCATACCTCATCTGCTTTGGACCTCCTCTCCTGTTGTGGTCATCCTGAAGCTCTAGTTGGTGAGACTGAACAATTATTTTGGAATCAGGGTCATTCTTTGTGCACCGGGTAGCTGAGGCAGTAGTTCCTATGTAAGTGATGCCTGCAAATTGTTACAAGCATCAAAGACGAAATATTAGGGCTCATGCACACTGCAGCTCAAAGAAGCGGCTCCTATGGGCTTTTGAGCTTTTTTGAGCTCTCATTATTTTTCTGCCTGGAAACTCCCATCCTTGTTAGCCAATGTGCCTATGCACACTATAGCTTTTTCAGAAGTTTTACAGGCATAGGCTTCTTAAAGGCAGAAACAAAAAAACCCACCAAACATTTTTGACAGGAGCTTTCGAGCAGAAAAGACATCTACGTGCCCAAAAATGCACGAAAATGCATGAAAAAGAGCAAAAGAGCATGAAAAAGCTCAAAGAAGCTCAAAAACACACAAACAAATAGGAAAAATGAGCTGAGGGGAGGGTTTGTGCAGTGCATTTGCTCAGAGCAGCCCGGATCCTCCACTTCTTGGGTCCCTCACAGGTGTTCTTGGCCCCTCCCTCCTGCCGAGTGCCCCCCACAGCAAGCAGCTTGCAATGGGGGCACCCGAGCCGAGCCATTGCTCTTTGTGTCCATTCATACAAAGAACCGCAGTTTGACCCTGCCCCATCTCTCTACTCGTTGGCTCACTGACCTTGATTGACAGCAGTGGGAGCCAATGGGCATCAGGGATGGTACATCTTCAACCAAAGGGGAGATATATCTACTCTTACCGGAACAGGTGGACTCGAATGTCAGCGACAACGAGTCATTTAGGCAAGGGTGCCAAGATAGGCAGATCGACAGAACTCCAAGAAACCCAGTACCTCCAAACACGACTCCAAGGGTTGTGCAGGTGACCACCAGACCGAAACTCAGATGTAGGGAACACCAAGGCTGGAATTCAGGCATTGAAGGCTGGACTGGATGGCAAGAAAACTCTCGTCCGGAAGGTTTTGAAAAGAAAAAATGCCTCCATATAGTGTAGGTCAAAAAAGTGGGTTTTTTATTATAAAAACCAAACATACATCGGTAAGAATAAAAACTGTGATCACAGAGTAAAAAAGAAGGGCAATGTGGGAAGCAGAAAGCCAAGTCCGATGCGTTTCGTCCCAAAGGACTTCAACTGGGGCATAGAATGCATTAAGTTAAAAAAAAACCTTCTGACTTTAGAGCCACTTTAATTGATAAAGGAGAGGGGAGAGAAGCACCAAGCGCTTAATGGATGCAATACAGTTTTAATTATCAAAAACTGAGAGCCCAGTGAAGGCTCTATGCAGTGCCGCATGGATCTCCCAGGCCTTCTTTGAACATTGCAGCCTCACATCCCCCTGTGAATACATTCACCTGTTTCACACACTTCCACTCAACTTGTTTTTACCCAACATCCTGGACATTTATATGGGCAGTACATCATAACATTTTATGGACAATACTCTTTTTTTTTTTAATTGTTGTATTTTAGGCATTCACAGGGAAGGGCGGAACTGAGAACATTGTTTGTCTTTCGTCTCCACTTTAAATCACTCCTTTTTTTTTCATTAAAGTGAATTTTTAGGCAAAACATTTTTTGTTGTTTTCCTCTTTACTTCCTGTTACCTCTTACTGAAGAGTCATTTGTAAAGTAAGGACGATCCCTTCTTAGATAGTTGTGACATGTGTTCCTCTTAAACAATTCTGCTCTCTTCATGTTCCAGTAACAAACTTAACATTTTGGATTTCCCATCACTACCTGTCCCAATGGCCACCAAGACCAAAACAGACAAATAATCTCCCCAGAGAACACACAGACAGCAATTGCCTTGACTTTAGTAACATTTTAATTGACTCCTTTTTTTCATTAATGTGTATTCTTAACCAAAAGATTGTTTGTGGCTTTCCCCTTTACTTCCTGTTACCTCTTATTAAAGAATGATTTGTAAAATAAGAACAATCCCTTCCTGTTCCAGTGACAACCTTAACATTTTGGATTGCCCATCGCTATCTGTCCCAATGTCCACCAAGACCAAAAGAGATGATAAATTCCCCTCAAGAGAAAACACAGACAGCAATTGCCTTGGTGGCCCCCTGTACTGGTGGGCTGATGGCAAAAGTTATTTTTCCTTTTATTAAAGTGGCTCTTCATTGACATTGGATGGTCACTCGGTGCTACAAATCATTATCACACATTTTCAATTATTTTCCCAGGTTTCCTTTTCAGTCACTGAGGCCTAGTTATGAAGACTGATATAATAATAATAATAACCTTTCCTTTGGCCTCTATTCCACTTTTTACCTCTCCAGATCATGAAAGTTTGACTTAGAAAGCTCCAATGAACTGTTGATATTAAGGAACTCCGCTAAAAGTATTGTATTATGCTAGGATTTTTTGGTAGAATTAATTTTTATTTGAAATTTTTGGAAAATTAACAGAGAAATTACTAAGAGAAGTGTCATAAGTTGGAAAAACCATCAGACATTTCCAAGAGAAATGGAGCAAAATATCAGTTTTAATCAGGTATTGTCAGGAATCGCAATGAAATGGCCATAATATGGTCTTCTTTGGTTGACTGTCAGTCTGGTATGGACAGGCAAGATAATGATATGGCCATAATATGGTCTTCTTTGGTTGGCTGTCAGTCTGGTATGGACAGGCATGATAATATAATGGCCATAATATGATCTTCTTTGGTTGGCTGTCGGTCTGGTATGAACAACAATCACAACGAAAAGACCATAATATGGTCTTCTACAGAGGGCTGTAGATAGAGATGTCTAGAGTTTAAATATGTTAGTTGCTGTTCATCCTTTATGTTAGTCCATCTTCTTACTTTCTCCCTTAGCACAAGCCAAGCCAGCTAAACTCCAGCAGGTGTCTCTTCCTCTTCTGGCCAACGCTGACTGCCAGAGATACTTTTCAACCAAAATCCAGGCCTCCATGATCTGCGCTGGTGCCTCCGGTGCCTCCTCCTGCATGGTACGATGATCTACAGACTTTCTATTGACCAGTGTTAGCTCTCTGTAGTTATCTCATTGAACAGAACAATAGCGTAGGGGTCCAAACTATTTCAAAGTGGGTCGCTTTATATGAGGCAGAACAGTCTGTGTAGCCTAACAATCATACATAGATTATTATACATATAGAGTATCCCACAAAAGTGAGTACACCCCTCACATTTTTGTAAATATTTTATTCTATCTTTTCATGTGAAGAAATGACTCTTTGCTACAATGTAAAGTAGTGAGTGTACAGCTTGTATAACAGTGTAAATTTGCTGTCCCCTCAAAATAACTCAACACACAGCCATTAATGCCTAAACTGCTGGCAACAAAGGTGAGTACACCCCTAAGTGAAAATGTCCAAATTGGGCCCAAAGTGTCAATATTTTGTGTGGCCACCATTATTTTCCAGCACTGCCTTATCCCTCTTGGGCATGGAGTTCACCAGAGCTTCACAGGTTACCACCTGAGTCCTCTTCCCCTCCTCCATGATGACATCACGGAGCTGGTGGATGTTAGAGACCTTGCGCTCCTCCACCTTCTGTTTGAGGATGCCCCACAAATGTTCAATAGGGTTTAGGTCTGGAGACATGCTTGGCCAGTCCATCACCTTTGCCATCAGCTTCTTTCTCCAAGGCAGTGGTGGTCTTGGAGGTGTGTTTGGGGTCGTTATCATGTTGGAATACTGCCCTGCGGCCCAGTCTCTAAAGGGAGGGGATCATGCTCTGCTTCAGTATGTCACAGTACATGTTGGCATTCATGGTTCTCTCAATGAACTGTAGCTCCCCAGTGCCGGAAGCACTCATGTAGCCCCAGACCATGACACTCCCACCACCATGCTTGACTGTAGACAAGACATACTTGTCTTTGTATATCATATGATTAGGTGTTAAATTAAACCTAATTAGTGAATACTGAATGATTTGCTCCACCATTAATGGTCCTGTGTTCTGTTTCATATAGTAAATTATCTTCTGCACATCACTGTTGTTGAAAATAACTGGTGAGGAGTTCTTTTGGACCCATTAATAGTTCATATATGTGTTTCATGATTTGTTCCAGAGTTCAAGCTCTCTTCTGAGACCCGTTGAGTTTCTTTTGTCAAAGAATACTTTATATAGATTGGCACCAAGCTTGGCCTTGTGGTTGAGCGGTGCCATCATGGTGTAGATGACCTTACGTGGACCATAAAAAGTAAAAAAATTGGAAATGTCATCCATCCAGGCCATCTTACAGTGTGTATCCAACAATTGTATTAGTCTATATAGAGATGGAAAGGATCATAAAAATTCTACTGCTATCCACTGGCTCCCTTCATAAAATCTCCCCCTCGCTTTCTGCCAGAACCAATAACATATTTCATAAATTACGGCTTTTCTTTCAAATGTATGTTAACATCAAAAGAATAACATTGGGACTACATTGCTCTGGGTCTCATGATCCAAAAACTGGTTCAGTTCCTTTATATACTGAATAGAATCCACACTCAGGTAGAAGTTATGTCCTATTGTAAGTAGATAATAATATGTCATGGCTCCATAGTTTTGGCTACATTAACCCCATAGACACTCAACCGTGCATCCCTTGAACTGGGCATTTATGCCTTCGGAGACAGGAAGGAATTACTAACCACTTGACCAATGGGATTGGCTGTCACAATGGTCACCTGGTCATGGGCCAGTCTCAGGAGCTCCCGATCATAACTAGAGAAGAGGAGCTTTCTGTGAAAGCCCAGTCAATGTGTAAGCACACAGCAAGTGTACTTTCAGAACAGAAATTTTAGACGTCCATGGATGCATAGAGTGATCAAGTACACACTCTTTGCCGTAGCGCATAAGTGTTGTGTTGTCGGCAAGTGATTACTTGAGAACTCTTCTGTAATTCTTCATTTTGCTTCTTTTCAGGGTGACTCTGGTGGACCCCTTGTGTGCCAGAGGAACGGAGCCTGGACCCTGGCCGGTGTTGTCTCCTTTGGCAGCTCTTCCTGCTCTCCATCTTCTCCCGGAGTCTACGCCCGCGTCACCGCCCTCAGATCCTGGGTGGACCAGACTGTTGCTGCTAACTAAATACCATCCAATGTCCTTCTGATACTCAATAAAGTAACTTTTGCATCCTAATATGACTTGGGATTTTCTTGAGATTCATTCACAAAATAAACAACAAAACATATTAAACAAATGATATAAATGAAATGATTAAAACGTATAAAATCTTTACATTTCTTAAGGTGGTGACAGTTTGTGATTCTGTTCCATTCACAGTTTATCTCTCCCCAACTTCCACATTTTACTCCTGCACAGTGGTGGCTGGTGCTCCAAATTTTTGGAGGGGCGCAAACAAACTGAAAAACACTGAACCCCCCATCAATTGCAGCCTCACTGTGCCCATCAAATGCAGCCACTTGTTCCCATCATATGCAGCCACTTGTGCCCATCAAATGCAGCCATTGTGCCCATCAAACGCAGCCACTTGTTCCCATCATATGCAGCCACTTGTGCCCATCAAATTCAGCCATTGTGCCCATCAAATGCAGCCATTGTGCCCATCAAATGCAGCCACTTGTGCCCATCATATGCAGCCACTCGTGCCCATCAAATGCAGCCACTTGTGCCCATCATATGCAGCCACTTGTGCCCATCAAATGCAGGCACTTGTGCCCATCATATGCAGCCACTTGTGCCCATCAAATGCAGCCACTTGTACCCATCATATGCAGCCACTTGTGCCCATCAAATGCAGCCACTTGTGCCCGTCATATGCAGCCACTTGTGCTCATCAAACGCAGCCATTGTGCCCATCAAATGCAGCCACTTGTGCCCGTCATATGCAGCCACTTGTGCTCATCAAACGCAGCCATTGTGCCCATCATATGCAGCCACTTGCCCATCAAATGAAGCCACTTGTGCCCATTAAACGCAGCTATTGTGCCCATCAAATTCAGCCACTTGTGACAATCATATACAGCCACCTGTGCCCACCAAATGCAGCTACCTGTGCCCATCAAATGCCGCCACTTGTGCCAATCAAATGCAGCCACCTGTGCACATCAAATGCAGCTACTTTTGTCCATCAAATGCAGCCACTTGTGCCCATCAAATGCAGCCACTTGTGCCCATCAAATTCAGCCACTGTGCCCACCGACCCCCTCCACTTGTGGGGTTTGCAACTCTGGCTGTAACCCCCCCACCCCCCCACACATGGATCACGGCTCAGGCACCCCCGTGAGCAGATTGCGGTTCTGGCACCTGAGGGGGTGCCAGAGCTGTGATCCACGCATGCAGTGGGGTGGAGGGGATGCACCTCTCAGAGCGGCGGTGACCTCCGCTCCAGCACGAGTCTCCTCGCTCCTCTTCCTAAGCACGATGCATCCAATAGGGTGGCCTGGCGCTTTGGTGAATCAGGAAGCAGGTCTGATGTCCTGCCTCCTGATTGGCGGGGAGGAAGGTTAGTGTGAAAATAGCGAAACTTAATTTGCTATTGTCACACAATTGGGGCAGAGAGTGCGCTCTGATCCCACCCTATTTTGAAGCCTATTAGAGCCTCGGGCTCTAATCAGGTGCCTCAAAATGTACCACTCCCGCCCACCCCCAATCCATGCGTCCGGTGTCCTGATAGGGGCCAGGCACATGGATGGGGGGGTGGCGCCCGTTCGCCCACAGTGCAAGGGGCCGCCACTGCTCCTGCACCCCTAGCTACATCTCAGACCACCCCCGCAACCCTCTTACCTCTGCACTAATCTCCCCCTCCGCAGCTCTCACTTTGCACAACATATCGTACAACTGCAGTAACAGACATCAAAATTCTCAACAGATTTTCTTCAACATCTCGGGGTTGGCCTGAATTTCAGTGATGAGCAGAACACCAGCTTCACTTTTAATGGCAACACACAGTTCCTTCCTATGTTCCTTTTCCTAGCTTGCGATATAATCAGCTTTGCTCTATTATGTGTGTACAGGTTCTGGAAGCTTCCATTGCCCAGTCAAGAATGTTTGTATTTAGCTTGGTGTCCAGGGAAAATTGTAAAAACAATTTTTACGCTGTGTCCATATCAACCTTTCTTTGTATTCTGCAGATCTAGACTAGACCACCATGGCAGCAATATTCAAACAGTAGTGCCCAGTGTCACAAAGGTCTAATTATACTTTAAGGTCCTCCTCACTTCTGATCAATGCCTTGCAGTGTGTTATCACCCACTCATTAACCTTCATTATTTTACATGTCAATGTGCAATCAGGCTGCCCAGTCATTTTTACAGATCTTCCAACACACCACAACACACATAGCTTTATATAGGAACCTTTTTTTCATCACAGCATAACACAAATCTTCAAATTTGTCCTTCATTGTTAAAAAATGAAGGCCATTCCTTTGGAAAAATTTCAATCCAGTTACTGACGCTTTCATAAATTCTGACCTTTGTAATGAAGGCTTTAAAGATTTGTTGCAAAGATGTTTGCTGTTTCCATCATCTGTGTCCAAAGCAAAGGCACCAATATACAATTTCCTGGTGAAAAAGTAACTTGCCAGTGAAGCCCTGAAGTCTTGGAAGGAGAGACCGGCTAAGATGAAGCAGAAATACATTTGGACTCTGGAGCCTCAGAGAACTTACCATTGAGGGAAAGACACTGGTACTCTGCAGTGAGATCCTCCCAGTGTTGCATTACCTCGCCCAGGTCTGGCCCTCGTGAAGTCAACACCTGCAAGGCCATAACCAGATCAGTGTTTTACTCCACCTGGGACTCCAAAATGGTGAGAGAAAAGTAAGCAGTCATGTTCAAGAAGCCCTTCAAAGGCGGTAAAATTGTGTCTGACATTGCTACTCAACTGAGGGTGTTCTTCACTTGCAACTGCATGGAACTTTGATTGATCAAACAGTGGACTCTAGTGGAAGCTCCATGTCCCAATTTTCCCCTGGCCTCTTTGGAGGTCCCTTGGATGGCACAAATGGGACATTCCCTACAACTGGTGCACTCTGTGAAGCAAGTGCTAGCAGGAATAAGCCTGACCTGTAGCAGCCAACAACTGTCTACAAGTTGATCAGAGAAGAGGGCACAGTGGAGTCTGTTCATGGCCTACCTCTAGCCACTTGCAAGGTGGTCTGGAGAAATGTTTCTTCAAAGAGACTCAACACACACAGAATCAGGCCCTGACCGTTACAACCCTGGCAAACTGACAACACTAGAAATCTCAAGAGACATTGTCGTGCTCTTAAACAACTGTGGCGTAAAACCAAATACCTGCAAGACTTCACCCTATATAAATCCGCCCTTCTAAAATACAATTCATGCCTCCATCCTGCCAAACAAGCCTACTTTGTCTCTCTTATTAATACTTTGTCATCCAGTCCCCAACCTTTAACTCTCTGCTTCGTCCCCCACCCCCCTCTACCCACTAACTCACTCAATGCCCAAGAGATTGCCAATCACTTCAAAGACAAGATTGATGCAATTCATGAGGACACCTCCACTGTGAATACATCTTCCCCACCGAAAATAACTTGCTTAACAGTACAATCAAAACTCTCCTCTTTTGAATTGGCTATTACTGAAGAGGTTACAAAACTTTTCTCAGATGCCCACTTAACCAATTGTTCCTTGGATTCTGTTCCCTTACAACTACTACAGTCACCCTCTTCTTCTATCCTATGCTCCCTCACCCACATCTTCAATCTCTTCCTCTCTAGTGGCACCTTCCCCTCCCCTCTAAAACATGCGCAGATCTCTCCCATTCTTAAAAAGCCCTCACTGGACCCTACCGACCTGAACAACTTAAGACCCATCTCATTGATTGAGGGAGGAGCCGGATGTGGGCGTCTTGTAGGGTCCGATGTTAGTCCTGGGATGAGGGGTATGCCTGGAGCCTCTCCTCCCGTGATCCTGGCTCTGGCCTCAGGCTTGATGCAGATCGCCCCCCCCCCTGGGTTTACCCCCCCAACCCGGTACCTTCGACCCCCTCCCCCTCGGATATCCCTGACGGAAGTTCGGCGTCCTCTGGGCCTTGATTCTGGGTATAAAGTATCTCTGGCACTCTGTGTTGTCAGAAGAGGAAGAGCCACCTGCTGGAGTTTATCTGGCTTAGCTAGTGCTGAGAGAGAAAGGGAGAACATGGATTAACACAAAAGATGGACAGCAATTAACATATATAAGCTCTAGACATCGTCATGTATAGCTTTCCGTAGAAGACCACATTGTGGCCATGTCATTGTGATGTCTGTCCATACCAGACTGAAACTGATATTTTTTTTTTACCCCATTTTTACTGGACAGTTTTTCCAATTTATGAAGCTTCTCTGTGTAACTTCTCTGTTCTTTTTCAAAAAATGGCAAATAATAATTTATTCTTCCAAAAAAAACTGGCATAAGACAAAGTATTTAATGGCTGCAAGTCACTAGTTTGTTGGTGATTTCTGAGTCAAATGTTTATAATCTGGAGAGATAAAAAGTGGAATGCAGGCCAAGAGAAATGTTACTATTATGTCAGTCTTCACAACTAGGCCCCCAGTGACTGAAAAGGAAATTGGGAAAAATAAATGTACATGTATGATAATGAGTCGTACCACTGAGTGACCATCCACTAGCCCACCAGTACAGGGGGCCACCAAGGCAATTGATGTCTTTCGTACCACTGAGTGACCAATCACTAGCCCACCAGTATAGGGGGCCACCAAGGCAATTGATGTCTTTGTCCTCTCTGGGGAGATTCATCATCTCAGTTGGTCTTGGTGGCCATTGGGACAAATGATAACGGAAATCCAAAATGTTAGTGATATGACTGGAACAGCAGGTGAGTAGAATCTTTTCAGAAGGACACATGTCACCAATCTCTAAGAGGGTTTAAAGGACGTAGGAGTGTGGGCAGGCACCAAGACTTTATAGGCACAATAAAGATACTTGTATCATTAAAATTCTAGTTTTATTTCATTTCAAAAAATGGTGTATTAAAAGCAGGGAAAGACAGGGACAGGATAAAACCTTATATAGTAAACATCATTTACAGAATATGCACTCCATACAAAGTAGATCAAGAGACAACGAAGCTATTGGATCAATAAGGGATACAGACAACCTATTGATCTATATAGTTACAGTACATATCGTTGAATCAGCGCCATGTGGTGATGGTAGCCAAGATTCTGTAAAAGATTATGGGCTCGACATGTTGCGCGCTCAAGCGCTTCTTCAGGAGCATATACTACGATAGCTGTAATGGATAGTACATTATTAACAGCCTTCCCAAGTTATTTTTGTATATATACAAAATTAATATGCATATTTTCATACGGGTCAACAGATAATACATGGGGGCCGTTAGAAACAGGGACACCAGGAGGACACCAACACTGCAAGCATATCAAGCCGGAAAAGGGGCAATGTGGGGACGGATGTAACATAATGTAGATGTGTAATGAGGGATAAAGAATGTAGGTAAATTGGAATAGAATATATATTGGGTGAGGGGGGAGAGAAAAGGTAAAAAATAAAAAACAAAGAGAGGAAAAAAGTATGGAAAAAGGGAGACAGAAAGAGGGGGAGGGGCAGAGGAGGAGGAGAGGGAAAAAAAGGGGGAAGGGGGGGGGGGAGGGAAAGGAGGGGGGGAGGGAAAAAAGGGGGGAGGGGGGGGGAACAGGGGGGGGGGAAAAACAAAGGGCAGGGAAAGGAAGGAAAGGGATGATGAGGGAAAGGGATGGAGGGGGAGGAGGGGGAGGGGAGGGGTGAGGGAAAAGAGGGGAAAGAGAAAAGAATATTATGGATTAGAGATAGTAGTGACAGATGAGCTATGCGGTATATGTGTGGTTATTAATGTATATATGTATATATACGAGTTTAGTAAATATAAGTAATTCCCAATAGTGGTAGTATAACTCACATGTCCATAGATATGTAGCTTTAATTGGAATGAGATATAGTACAATAAGACTTACCCAAATTAATGTGAGGCTATATTTAGAAGCGGGAGGGGGCAGAAGTAACCAACCCTCAGCTGTTTCTCTGTTAGATAGAGGTAGTTCCCAGCAGATAGGTAGAACAGGGGAGAAACACTTGTTGGTCATAAACTGACTCATATGGTTCATCTACACATAAGACCATAATAGTTCCCAGCGATTTATATCCCCAATCTTGCTGAGTCTGTTAGAATAGGTAGACACAAATGATAAGATAAAGTAGCATCTGAATTAAGTGGGAATGGAAGAAAGGAAAGGAGATAAGGGCGTTGTAAGCTTACCTAGTTGTAGAGAATGTAGGTATGGTAGTTGGTGGTGGAGCGCTGGTGCGCCGTCCCACCACAATTAGTAGTTAGTGCAGGTAATGTTGTAGGAGACGCCATTGCGGCGTCTCTTGTACACCCGCCCCACCTGTAGTCACCAATCGGCGTAGCCGACGTGACATCATCCAGGTCGGCCGCAGGCGCGTACTGCGCATGTCCCGACTCCCGGCGCTGTTCCATGACGGAAGAGCGTCAGGCTGGGAAAAGGCAGCCGCGTCTAGGTATCCAGGCAACCAAAGGGGGAGGCCGGGCCCGTCGCGTCCACCCATAGTCACCCGCCCACAGGGGGAGGGGAAGAGGAGGGAAATAGCGATGAGCCCATGTCGCCCCGGCAACCACGGAATACCATATGCGCCACCATCTGCAGACAAGGAGCATGCAGATGTGGCGCTGGGCGGCCGCACATTGCTCCTGGTAATCCTAACCAGATCATGCAATACAGGAGGTGCATCCATGGTGTCCCAAGATAGCCCCCATATTATATGTGTAAGGGAAATTGTCTATGAACTATAGACATATTAATAAGCAAATATTTTATAAGAATAAATAGATATTAATGGAAATATGAACAGTAAGACCGGCATCCAAGGGTCATGATCACGGTATAGTAGGAAACAACAAAACAAAACAAAATAAAAGCGAAACAAGAACAGGGCGAGACAAAAAAGACACAAAAACAAAAACAAAAATTTGGCAGCAGGCACATAATATACAGTATATAGCAGTGCATGATATTATGCAGAAGATTCTATTCAGTAATGTTAGATATATAATGTCTTAATGTATACCCAAAATCATACAAAAGATTTTTTTTTTTAAAAAGAATGGTGACACATATCCAGAGGCATATAGGGAGTTTACAAATAGTAGCCAAAGCTGTTGGACTCCCAGACAGCCTGATTTGAATTTAGTATGCATGTATCTTATATATAGTGTTTGATAGAATTGGATAAGAAAGTAAGTTAGATTAGAGAAATGGTTTGTATGATTGAGCCTCATTAATCCCAGGGGGGACAGTGGCCCCCAAACGCTCAATCCAGAGTGTTTCTTGTTGGCATACTTTTTTGTCCCACTCCCCGCCTCTGGTGACTACAGGTGGGGCGGGTGTACAAGAGACGCCGCAATGGCGTCTCCTACAACATTACCTGCACTAACTACTAATTGTGGTGGGACGGCGCACCAGCGCTCCACCACCAACTACCATACCTACATTCTCTACAACTAGGTAAGCTTACAACGCCCTTATCTCCTTTCCTTTCTTCCATTCCCACTTAATTCAGATGCTACTTTATCTTATCATTTGTGTCTACCTATTCTAACAGACTCAGCAAGATTGGGGATATAAATCGCTGGGAACTATTATGGTCTTATGTGTAGATGAACCATATGAGTCAGTTTATGACCAACAAGTGTTTCTCCCCTGTTCTACCTATCTGCTGGGAACTACCTCTATCTAACAGAGAAACAGCTGAGGGTTGGTTACTTCTGCCCCCTCCCGCTTCTAAATATAGCCTCACATTAATTTGGGTAAGTCTTATTGTACTATATCTCATTCCAATTAAAGCTACATATCTATGGACATGTGAGTTATACTACCACTATTGGGAATTACTTATATTTACTAAACTCGTATATATACATATATACATTAATAACCACACATATACCGCATAGCTCATCTGTCACTACTATCTCTAATCCATAATATTCTTTTCTCTTTCCCCTCTTTTCCCTCACCCCTCCCCTCCCCCTCCTCCCCCTCCATCCCTTTCCCTCATCATCCCTTTCCTTCCTTTCCCTGCCCTTTGTTTCCCCCCCCCCCCTGTTTCCCCCCCCCCTCCCCCCTTTTTTCCCTCCCCCCCTCCTTTCCCCTTCCCCCCCCCCCCCTTCCCCCTTTTTTTCCCTCTCCTCCTCCTCTGCCCCTCCCCCTCTTTCTGTCTCCCTTTTTCCATACTTTTTTCCTCTCTTTGTTTTTTATTTTTTACCTTTTCTCTCCCCCCTCACCCAATATATATTCTATTCCAATTTACCTACATTCTTTATCCCTCATTACACATCTACATTATGTTACATCCGTCCCCACATTGCCCCTTTTCCGGCTTGATATGCTTGCAGTGTTGGTGTCCTCCTGGTGTCCCTGTTTCTAACGGCCCCCATGTATTATCTGTTGACCCGTATGAAAATATGCATATTAATTTTGTATATATACAAAAATAACTTGGGAAGGCTGTTAATAATGTACTATCCATTACAGCTATCGTAGTATATGCTCCTGAAGAAGCGCTTGAGCGCGCAACATGTCGAGCCCATAATCTTTTACAGAATCTTGGCTACCATCACCACATGGCGCTGATTCAACGATATGTACTGTAACTATATAGATCAATAGGTTGTCTGTATCCCTTATTGATCCAATAGCTTCGTTGTCTCTTGATCTACTTTGTATGGAGTGCATATTCTGTAAATGATGTTTACTATATAAGGTTTTATCCTGTCTCTGTCTTTCCCTGCTTTTAATACACCATTTTTTGAAATGAAATAAAACTAGAATTTTAATGATACAAGTATCTTTATTGTGCCTATAAAGTCTTGGTGCCTGCCCACACTCCTACGTCCTTTAAACAATTTATATTAGACGTGGCACACATACTTACCTTGTATCCGCATGACCACTGTGCGATGATACGTTCCCTAATTATGTAATTTAATATGGGTGGAAGCACCCGGGCAATTTCTAGTGGCCAGTATACCCCTTTTGTTTTTCTCATAAAAACATTTACTGGACGGCCTACCTACCTCAAGGACATCACTGTATAGTTTCCCCTTGCCCTTCTCTCCTCCCTCTTTCTTTCCTTTTTTCTAGTACTGTTGTGTGTTTCTCCTTCTCCTTCCTCTTTACGGCTAGCAATAACTGTATACTAATTGTTTTGCATACAATATGGAATTTATTGGGAATGGTTGGTTGGGTTATATGACAGAGATTCAAACGAACTGTAACACAGACACTGAGCAAGAAATTGGTATAAACCAATATATGGCCAAACTTAAACGTGTCCTTAAAAAGAAAGCTAACTTGCACTGGCATATTGAGTTTCTCCAGAAATATGTACGGGAAACTATTAACCCGTTAGGGCTTAGGATTCAACTCTATCCCTCCTTTCAAGTAACCTCCGCAGAATTCAGACTTAAATGGGAAAACATATTGACCCAATGTAGCATAGAACTTATGAAATTGTTGATACTTCATTATCAGACAGAATTAAACACACTAGATCAGGAGATTCTCCTATTACAAACATCTAACGAAACCATTAGGGAACATACCCTCTTCTCCAAACGAGTCCAAGAAATAAAAGAGTACATAACCAAGATTACCAAAGACATCATTTTTAAAAAACAAAATAAATTATCAAAAGATCGATTAGCCTTCTCTGAAGGCTTC
>JBBHAA010002815.1:0-94977 GCA_037953035.1 Aquarana catesbeiana | reverse complement strand
CCCCCCCACACACCAAAAAAACAACCCCCAGTCTTTCCTCCCAACTCTCAGAGAAGAGGAGAGCGCATCACATTAGAAAACCTCGGGGTAAAAAAAAAAAACAGAGGGGAAAAAACGCACCAAAACGCATTGAAAAGGCATGAAAAACGCACATGAAGACCCGTCTGTGTTCCTCCTCCTTCTGAATGGAGAAAAAGATACATTGTATACTAGAGGAGAAAACTAAGAAAAGGGCAAAAAGAAAGAAAGACAAAGGAGTCAGATCAGAGATGGATCCGGGTCATGATCAGAGTCAAAGGTCAGGTGTTCAGGGTGGGGTCAAAGGTCAGGTGTTTGGGGTCAAAGGTCAGGTGTTCAGGGTCGGCGGTCAGGTGTCAAGGTCAGGTGTTCAGGGTCGGGGTCAAAGGTCAGGTGTTCGGGGTCAAAGGTCAGGTGTTCAGGGTCGGGTCAAAGGTCAGGTGTTCAGGGTCAAAGGTCAGGTGTTCAGGGTCGGGTCAAAGGTCAGGTGTTCAGGGTCAAAAGGTCAGGTGTTCAGGGTCGGGGTCAAAGGTCAGGTGTTCAGGGTCGGGGGCAGTGTGTTTCAGATAGGAAAAACAAAAAACAATGTGTGCACTATTATTTGTGGGCCACACTCGGGGTACAAACACCGAATAGTGTCCATATACATGATATTCCCAAAAGTATTGGGACGCCTGCCTTTACACACACATGACCTTTAATGGCCTCCCAGTCTTAGTCCGGAGGGTTCAATATTGAGTTGGCTCCGCCCTTTACAGTTATAACAGCTTCACCTCTTCTGGGAAGGCCGTCCACAAGGTTTAGGAGGGTGTCTATGGGAATGTTTGACCATTCTTCCAGAAGAGCATTTGTGAGGTCAGGCACTGATGTTGGAAGAGAAGGCCCGGCTCACAGTCTCCACTCTAAATCAAGAAAAAGAATCACTGCTCCAGGTGTAGAAAGATAAGGCCGATGGAAGTATCTTGCAGCCCTCAACCCGATCCAGAACTTCCGAATGCCTTTTATTTTGGTTTCACAAAGATAACACCAAAGACACCAAACTGTGGTCACGTAGACGCATTTCACACATACATCCTGTGCTTAATCATTAAGCACAAGATGTATGTGTGAAACGCGTCTACGTGACCACAGTTTGGAAGTCTTGGATATGCAGCCATTTCTTTCTTCTTTCCACTCTAAATCACCCCAAAGGTGTTCTATGGGGTTGAGGTCAGGACTCTGTGCAGGCCAGTCAAGTTCCTCCACCCCAAACTCGCTCATCTATGTCTTTATGGACCTTGCTTTGTGCACTGGTCCAAATCATTTGGTTCACAATTAGCATTTTTCTTCCTCCAAACACAAGTCCCCCTCCTCAGGAAGACACATGTAGAGGAACGTCTGAAGTCTACCAATCAACATCTAAATGATTCAGAGAAGGATTGGGAGAAAGTTCTGTGGTCAGAGGAGACCAAAATTCAGATCTTTGGCATCAACTCGACTCACCATGTTTGGAAGAAGAAAAATGGTGACTATGACGTGTTTAGAACAGTCTGACAGCAAAATGACATTTCAAAGGAAAAAAAGTCATTTAAAACTACTCGCGGCTATTAATGAATTGCCGGTCCGACAATACACATAAAAGTTCATTGATAAAAATGGCATGGGAATTCCCCACAGGGGAACCCCGAACCAAAATTAAAAAAAAATGACGTGGGGGTCCCCCTAAATTCCATACCAGGTCCTTCAGTCTGGTATGGATATTAAGGGGAACCCCGGCCAAAATATTACAAAAAAATGGCGTGGGGTCCCCCCAAAAATCCATACCAGACCCTTATCCGAGCACGCAACCTGGCAGGCCGCAGGAAAAGAGGGGGGGACAGAGAGCGCCCCCCTCCTGAACCATACCGGGCCACATGCCCTCAACATTGGGAGGGTGCTTTGGGGTAGCCCCCCAAACACCTTGTCCCCATGTTGATGAGGACAAGGGCCTCATCCCCACAACCCTTGCCTGGTGGTTGTGGGGGTCTGCGGGCGGGGGGCTTATCGGAATCTGGAAGCCCCCTTTAACAAGGGACCCCCATATCCCGGCCCCCCCCTGTGTGAAATGGTAAGGGGGTACAAAAGTACCTCTACCATTTCACAAAAAACTGTCAAAAATGTTAAAAATGACAAGAGACAGTTTTTGACAATTCCTTTATTTAAATGCTTCTTCTATCTTCTATCTTCCTTCGGTTTCTTCCTCCATCATCATCTTCTTCTGGTTCTTCCTCCGGTGTTCTTGTCCGGCATCTTCCTCCACGGCGTCTTCTTCCCTTCTTCTCCTCGGGCCGCTCCGCATCCATGATGGCATGGAGGGAGGCTCCCGCTGTGTGACGCTTCTCCTCTTCTGACGGTTCTTAAAATAACAGAGGGCGGGGCCACCCGGTGACCCCGCCCCCCTCTGACGCACGGGGACTTGACGGAGACTTCCCTGTGGCATTCCCCGTGACGTCAGAGGGGGCGGGGTCACCGGGTGGCCCCGCCCTCTGTTATTTTAAGAACCGTCAGAAGAGGAGAAGTGTCACACAGCGGGAGCCTCCCTCCATGCCATCATGGATGCGGAGCGGCCCGAGAACGAAGAAGGGGAAGAAGACGCCGCGGAGGAAGAACCAGAAGAAGAAGAAGAAGAAGAAGATGGAGGAAGAAACCGAAGGAAGAAAGAAGAAGCATTTAAATAAAGGAATTGTCAAAAACTGTCTCGTCATTTTTAACATTTATGACTCTTTTTTAGTGAAATGGTAGGGGTACCCCCTTACCATTTCACACATGGGGGAGGGCCGGGATCTGGGGGTCACCTTGTTAAAAGGGGCTTCCAGATTCCAAAAAGCCCCCCGCCCGCAGACCCCCACAACCACCGGGCAAGGGTTGTGGGGATGAGGCCCTTGTCCCCATCAACATGGAGACAAGGTGTTTTGGGGGGCTACCCCAAAGCACCCTCCCAATGTTGAGGGCATGTGGCCTGGTACGGTTCAGGAGGGGGGTGCTCTCTTGTCCCCCCCTCTTTTCCTGCGGCCTGCCAGGTTGCGTGCTTGAATAAGGTCTGGTATGGATTTTGAGGGGGACCCCACGCGTTTTTTTTTTTTTTATTTTTGGTTCGGGGTTCCCCTGTGGGGAATTCCCATGCCGTTTTTATCAATGAACTTCTATGTGTATTGTCGGACCGGCAATTCATTAATAGCCGCGGGTAGTTTTAAATGACTTTTTTTCCTTTGAAATGCCATTTTGCTGTCAGACTGTTCTAAACACGGGAAACATGCGCCCCTTTACAGGCATACTATAGACACCCCCCAGGTACGAAATTTAAAGGGATATTACACTTTTATTGTTTGACTTTAAGCATTATTAAAATCACTGCTCCCGAAAAAAACGTCCATTTTTAAAACTTCTTTTTGCATTGATACATGTCCCCTGGGGCAGGACCCGGGTCCCCAAACACTCCCCTGGGGCAGGACCCCGGGTCCCCAAACACTCCCCTGGGGCAGGACCCGGGTCCCCAAACACTCCCCTGGGGCAGGACCCGGGTCCCCAAACACTCCCCTGGGGCAGGACCCGGGTCCCCAAACACTCCCCTGGGGCAGGACCCGGGTCCCCAAACACTCCCCTGGGGCAGGACCCGGGTCCCCAAACACTCCCCTGGGGCAGGACCCGGGTCACCAAACACTTTTTATGACAATAACTTGCATATAAGCCTTTAAAATGAGCACTTTTGATTATTCATGTTCGTGTCCCATAGACTTTAACGGTTTTTGCATAAATTTTTTTGCCTGTTCGCATGTTCTGGTGCGAACCGAACCGGGGGGGGGGGATGGGGGGTGTTCGTCTCATCCCTATTCCTGAGATGTGTGAAAACTGATCACCACCTACAAGAAACGTCTGACCTCTGTGATCACCAACAAGGGTTTCTCCACCAACTACTAAGGGGAGCAAATACTTATTTTACTCCATTTATAACATTTGTATTGTGGATTTTTCTGGATTTTTGGTTGATATTCTGTCTCTATCATATAAAATACACCTATGATAAAAGTTATAGACCCTTCATTTCTATGTAAGGGGGCAAAACTTACACCATCTGCAGGGGAGACGATCGTTATTTCCCCCCCCCACTGTATACATAGTATATACACACACAGTATACACACACAGTATACACACACACACAGTATACACACACACACAGTATACACACACACACAGTATACACACCACACCAGTATACACACACACACAGTATACACACACAGTATACACACACACAGTATACACACACAGTATACACACACACAGTATACACACACAGTATACACACAGTATACACACACACAGTATACACACACAGTATACACACACAGTATACACACACACAGTATACACACACAACACAGTATACACACACACAGTATACACACACAGTATACACACACAGTATACACACACAGTATACACACACACAGTATACACACACAGTATACACACACAGTATACACACACACACACAGTATACACACACACAGTATACACACACAGTATACACACACAGTATACACACACAGTATACACACACAGTATACACACACACACAGTATACACACACAGTATACACACACACACGTATACACACACCACAGTATACACACACACACAGTATACACACACACACAGTATACACACACACAGTATACACACACACAGTAACACACACAGTATACACACACACAGTATACACACAACAGTATACACACACAGTATACACACACACAGTATACACACACACAGTATACACACACACACAGTATACACACACACACAGTATACACACACACAGTATACACACACACACAGTATACACACACACAGTATACACACACACAGTATACACACACAGTATACACACACAGTATACACACACACAGTATACACACACAGTATACACACACAGTATACACACACACAGTATACACACACACACAGTATACACACACACAGTATACACACACAGTATACACACACAGTATACACACACAGTATACACACACACAGTATACACACACAGTATACACACACAGTATACACACACACACACAGTATACACACACACAGTATACACACACAGTATACACACACAGTATACACACACAGTATACACACACAGTATACACACACACACAGTATACACACACAGTATACACACACACACAGTATACACACACACACAGTATAAACACACACAGTATACACACACACAGTATACACACACACAGTATACACACACACAGTATACACACACAGTATACACACACACAGTATACACACACACAGTATACACACACAGTATACACACACACAGTATACACACACACAGTATACACACACACACAGTATACACACACACACAGTATACACACACACAGTATACACACACACACAGTATACACACACACACAGTATACACACACAGTATACACACACACAGTATACACACACACACAGTATACACACACACAGTATACACACACACACAGTATACACACACACACAGTATACACACACAGTATACACACACACAGTATACACACACAGTATACACACAGTACACACACACAGTATACACACACAGTATACACACACACAGTATACACACACACACAGTATACACACACACAGTATACACACACACACAGTATACACACACACAGTATACACACACACACAGTATACACACACACACAGTATACACACACAGTATACACACACACAGTATACACACACACACAGTATACACACACACAGTATACACACACAGTATACACACACGGTATATACACACAGTATACACACACAGTATACACACACAGTATACACACACGGTATATACACACATAGTATACACACACACACAGTATACACACACACAGTATACACACACACAGTATACACACACACACAGTATACACACACACAGTATACACACACACACAGTATACACACACACAGTATACACACACACACAGTATACACACACACACAGTATACACACACAGTATACACACACACAGTATACACACACACAGTATACACACACACAGTATACACACACAGTATACACACACGGTATATACACACACAGTATACACACACACAGTATACACACACACAGTATATACACACACAGTATAACACACACAGTATATACACACACAGTATACACACACGGTATATACACACATAGTATACACACACACACAGTATACACACACACAGTATACACACACAGTATACACACACACAGTATACACACACAGTATACACACACACAGTATACACACACAGTATACACACACACAGTATACACACACAGTATACACACACAGTATACACACACACAGTATACACACACACACAGTATACACACACAGTATACACACACACAGTATACACACACAGTATACACACACAGTATACACACATAGTATACACACACACACAGTATACACACACAGTATACACACACAGTATACACACACAGTATACACACACACAGTATACACACACAGTATACACACAGTACACACACACAGTATACACACACAGTATACACACACACAGTATACACACACACAGTATACACACACACAGTATACACACACACACAGTATACACACACACAGTATACACACACACACAGTATAACACACACACAGTATACACACACAGTATACACACACACAGTATACACACACACACAGTATACACACACACAGTATACACACACAGTATACACACACGGTATATACACACACAGTATACACACACACAGTATACACACACACAGTATACACACACAGTATATACACACATAGTATACACACACACACAGTATACACACACACAGTATACACACACACAGTATACACACACACACAGTATACACACACACAGTATACACACACACACAGTATACACACACACACAGTATACACACACACACAGTATACACACACAGTATACACACACACAGTATACACACACACAGTATACACACACACAGTATACACACACAGTATACACACACGGTATATACACACACAGTATACACACACACAGTATACACACACACAGTATATACACACACAGTATACACACACACAGTATATACACACACAGTATACACACACGGTATATACACACATAGTATACACACACACACAGTATACACACACACAGTATACACACACAGTATACACACACACAGTATACACACACAGTATACACACACACAGTATACACACACAGTATACACACACACAGTATACAATCACACAGTATACACATACACAGTATACACACACACAGTATACACACACACACAGTATACACACACAGTATACACACACACAGTATACACACACAGTATACACACACAGTATACACACATAGTATACACACACACACAGTATACACACACAGTATACACACATAGTATACACACAGTATACACACACAGTATACACACATAGTATACACACGGTATATACACACACAGTATACACACAGTATACACACACAGTATATACACACACAGTATACACACACACACAGTATACACACACGGTATATACACACACACATAGTATACACACACGGTATATACACACACAGTATACACACACAGTATATACACAGACCCCCCCCCCGGGGTGAGCCCCTCACTCTGTCCAATCACGGTGATTGGGATTGTGTTGTCTATGGTGAGCCCGGCAGTGATGGGGTTAATGATTGCACTATGAATGGCGAGCGGCGTTGCAGGCGATTTCATGGCGTCTCTCGTAGGGCTGATTATCTTTCTGCTTGAAAGGCGCCTTCAGCGAACATCTGTCAGCGTTCTCCTTATCTGCGTCCGCGCTGAAGGTCACCTCAGAGGACAACGTCTTCTTCTGCTCCGAGCTCCGCACAGCCGGCGCCTTCATTAGGAATTCTCGCAGGATGCAGCAAGAATACACAAAAAAAGGAAAATAACAGAGCAATGACCACACAGATTTCTCTCAGATTTGGTCGAATGTCAGCTGCACTCTGATTGGCTGCTGTGGGGCGCTGTGTACCAAGGCCAGTCTGCAATATTATTCATCTCACTGATCAGCAAAAGTCATCAATTCCTCCGATAGAGAGATCCATTGGGGAGATTTCCCTTCACTTCCTGTCCCAGAGACACCACAGGATTCTCTGTAAAGGATGACGGTGTCCCCATTAGAACATTCAGCTTCTCTTCCTGCTCTGGTGACAACTCTACATTTCCGATCTTCTCTCCCTTTCACTCCCGGTGATGGCGGACCATCACCACCCCATCCAATGGCAGAACAAGTCATTTTAGATTTGGCTTTAGATACACTTTAAGGTTTCTACAAGACGTTTGTAGCAGGACCGGGAGGTGAAGATTCGGCCCAGAGATGTGATTTAAAGGGGAACTCCACTTTTGTTGAGAAATAAATACCCCCCCCATATTGGTTGGACTGGATGGACTTGTGTCTTTTTTCAACCAGACTAACAATATAACTATATAACTATGTGTGGCAAGGCCCCGGGGCCCCTGAGTCCCAATGGTGACCTCCAGATTTAGGGACAGCGGACATCCTTCTGTATAGAGTGGGTTACAAGGCATGGTGGGTGCAATATGCAAATATATTTATTGTCTCTTAAACAGAACTGTGGGAGAAAGGGTTAGGGCCAGGACACCCTTTAGTAGATGCAATGATAATTGGCAGGGAAAGGGATCCAGCTAGACACCACATCTTCATGTGTAGGATTGCTGTCTCCTATGGCAACAATCTTTAACAGTTCTTAACAAAGGTTGTCATGAACTCCTTCACTTCTTCTACAATCTCCTCTCGTAGATCTTCACTCAGCTGAGCTCCCGGTCATTCTCACTAGACCTCCTGATCCACTCGCCACTGGATCCCCTGAGCTCCCGGTCATTCTCACTAGACCTCCTGATCCACTCGCCACTGGATCCCCTGAGCTCCCGGTCATTCTCACTAGACCTCCTGATCCACTCGCCACTGGATCTCCTGAGCTCCCGGTCTCTCTCACTAGACCTCCTGATCCACTCGCCACTGGATCCCCTGAGCTCCCGGTCATTCTCACTAGACCTCCTGATCCACTCGCCACTGGATCTCCTGAGCTCCCGGTCTCTCTCACTAGACCTCCTGATCCACTCGCCACTGGATCCCCTGAGCTCCCGGTCTCTCTCACTAGACCTCCTGATCCACTCGCCACTGGATCCCCTGAGCTCCCGGTCATTCTCACTAGACCTCCTGATCCACTCGCCACTGGATCCCCTGAGCTCCCGGTCATTCTCACTAGACTTACTGATCCACTCGCCACTGGATCTCCTGAGCTCCCGGTCATTCTCACTAGACCTCCTGATCCACTCGCCACTGGATCTCCTGAGCTCCCGGTCTCTCTCACTAGACCTCCTGATCCACTCGCCACTGGATCCCCTGAGCTCCCGGTCATTCTCACTAGACCTCCTGATCCACTCGCCACTGGATCTCCTGAGCTCCCGGTCTCTCTCACTAGACCTCCTGATCCACTCGCCACTGGATCCCCTGAGCTCCCGGTCTCTCTCACTAGACCTCCTGATCCACTCGCCACTGGATCCCCTGAGCTCCCGGTCATTCTCACTAGACCTCCTGATCCACTCGCCACTGGATCCCCTGAGCTCCCGGTCATTCTCACTAGACTTACTGATCCACTCGCCACTGGATCTCCTGAGCTCCCGGTCATTCTCACTAGACCTCCTGATCCACTCGCCACTGGATCCCCTGAGCTCCCGGTCATTCTCACTAGACCTCCTGATCCACTCGCCACTGGATCTCCTGAGCTCCTCCAATCTTCTCACTGAGTACCTTCCTCCAGCCTCACCCCCACGTTCCTGCTTGGCACTCACAGATACTCCTCAAGCATCACCCCACTGGCCTGCTCGGTCCCTGGCTTGGCACACAAGACTGCTCCTACTCTGATCTCTGACTACTCTGATCTCTGACTTCCTGATCTCTGACTACTCTGATCTCTGACTTCCTGATCTCTGACTACTCTGATCTCTGACTACTCTGATCTCTGACTTCCTGATCTCTGACTACTCTGATCTCTGACTTCCTGATCTCTGACTACTCTGATCTCTGACTACTCTGATCTCTGACTACTCTGATCTCTGACTACTCTGATCTCTGACTTCCTGATCTCTGACTACGCTGATCTCTGACTATGCTGATCTCTGACTACTCTGATCTCTGACTTCCTGATCTCTGACTACGCTGATCTCTGACTATGCTGATCTCTGACTACTCTGATCTCTGACTTCCTGATCTCTGACTACTCTGATCTCTGACTTCCTGATCTCTGACTACTCTGATCTCTGACTTCCTGATCTCTGACTTCCTGATCTCTGACTACTCTGATCTCTGACTACGCTGATCTCTGACTATGCTGATCTCTGACTACTCTGATCTCTGACTTCCTGATCTCTAACTACTCTGATCTCTGACTACTCTGATCTCTGACTTCCTGATCTCTGACTACTCTGATCTCTGACTTCCTGATCTCTAACTACTCTGATCTCTGACTACTCTGATCTCTGACTTCCTGATCTCTGACTACTCTGATCTCTGACTACGCTGATCTCTGACTTCCTGATCTCTGACTTCGCTGATCTCTGACTTCCTGATCTCTGGCTTCCTGATTTCTTGGCTTCTTCTGACTTGGTTTACTATTTGTACCATTTTTACCATTATTTTAAAAAATTTGATTTTTACTGAATTTTCTGTCTCCGTCTGATTCCTGGTTCCTGACACTGCAGCCCTTTACATGGGATTTCCCTTTGGAAGCATCTCACCAGAAATGACAATTGTTTTCCAGGGGATGCCCAAAATCTGACTAGTGCAGACTTCTGGGAAAATCTGTCAGCCAATCACACAAGCAGGAAATGACATTTCTGGGGTCGGAGTTCTTATTCAACGTCTCACCGGAGTTACTCTTTATGTCATTGTGTGATTTCCGATCTGCGTTGACACCTTCTATCTCTTCCTGTAGTTGTCAGTGACACCTTCTATCTCTTCCTGTAGTTGTCAGTGACACCTTCTATCTCTTCCTGTAGTTGTCAGTGACACCTTCTATCTCTTCCTGTAGCTGTCGGTGACACCTTCTATCTCTTCCTGTAGCTGTCGGTGACACCTTCTATCACTTCCTGTAGTTGTCGGTGACACCTTCTATCTCTTCCTGTAGTCGTCAGTGACACCTTCTATCTCTTCCTGTAGTTGTCAGTGACACCTTCTATCTCTTCCTGTAGTCGTCAGTGACACCTTCTATCACTTACTGTAGTTGTCGGTGACACCTTCTATCACTTACTGTAGTTGTCAGTGACACCTTCTATCACTTCCTGTAGTCTTCAGTGACACCTTCTATCACTTCCTGTAGTCGTCGGTGACACCTTCTATCACTTCCTGTAGTTGTCGGTGACACCTTCTATCACTTCCTGTAGTTGTCGGTGACACCTTCTATCACTTACTGTAGTTGTCGGTGACACCTTCTATCACTTCCTGTAGTTGTCGGTGACACCTTCTATCTCTTCCTGTAGTTGTCGGTGACACCTTCTATCACTTCCTGTAGTTGTCGGTGACACCTTCTATCACTTCCTGTAGTTGTCGGTGACACCTTCTATCACTTCCTGTAGTTGTCGGTGACACCTTCTATCTCTTTCTGTAGTTGTCGGTGACACCTTCTATCACTTCCTGTAGTTGTCGTGACACCTTCTATCACTTCCTGTAGTTGTCGTGACACCTTCTATCACTTCCTGTAGTTGTCGGTGACCCCTTCTATCACTTCCTGTAGTTGTCGGTGACACCTTCTATCACTTCCTGTAGTTGTCGGTGACACCTTCTATCACTTCCTGTAGTTGTCGGTGACACCTTCTATCACTTCCTGTAGTCGTCGGTGACACCTTCTATTACTTCCTGTAGTTGTCGGTGACACCTTCTATCTCTTCCTGTAGTTGTCGGTGACACCTTCTATCTCTTCCTGTAGTTGTCGGTGACACCTTCTATCTCTTCCTGTAGTTGTCGGTGACACCTTCTATCACTTCCTGTAGTTGTCGGTGACACCTTCTATCACTTCCTGTAGTTGTCGGTGACACCTTCTATCACTTCCTGTAGTTGTCGGTGACACCTTCTATCACTTCCTGTAGTTGTCGGTGACACCTTCTATCACTTCCTGTAGTCGTCGGTGACACCTTCTATCACTTCCTGTAGTCGTCGGTGACACCTTCTATCACTTCCTGTAGTCGTCGGTGACACCTTCTATCACTTCCTGTAGTTGTCGGTGACACCTTCTATCACTTCCTGTAGTTGTCGGTGACACCTTCTATCACTTCCTGTAGTTGTCGGTGACACCTTCTATCACTTCCTGTAGTTGTCGGTGACACCTTCTATCACTTCCTGTAGTTGTCGGTGACAGCTTCTATCACTTCCTGTAGTCGTCAGTGACACCTTCTATCTCTTCCTGTAGTTGTCGGTGACACCTTCTATCACTTCCTGTAGTTGTCGGTGACACCTTCTATCTCTTCCTGTAGTCGTCAGTGACACCTTCTATCACTTCCTGTAGTTGTCGGTGACACCTTCTATCACTTCCTGTAGTTGTCGGTGACACCTTCTATCACTTCCTGTAGTTGTCAGTGACACCTTCTATCTCTTCCTGTAGCTGTCGGTGACACCTTCTATGACTTCCTGTAGTTGTCGGTGACACCTTCTATCTCTTCCTGTAGTCTTCAGTGACACCTTCTATCACTTACTGTAGTTGTCAGTGACACCTTCTATCACTTCCTGTAGTTGTCGGTGACACCTTCTATCACTTTCTGTAGTCATCAGTGACACCTTCTATCTCTTCCTGTAGTTGTCGGTGACACCTTCTATCACTTCCTGTAGTTGTCGGTGACACCTTCTATCACTTCCTGTAGTTGTCGGTGACCCCTTCTATCACTTCCTGTAGTTGTCGGTGACACCTTCTATCACTTCCTGTAGTTGTCGGTGACACCTTCTATCACTTCCTGTAGTTGTCGGTGACACCTTCTATCTCTTCCTGTAGTTGTCGGTGACACCTTCTATCACTTCCTGTAGTTGTCGTGACACCTTCTATCACTTCCTGTAGTTGTCGTGACACCTTCTATCACTTCCTGTAGTTGTCGGTGACCCCTTCTATCACTTCCTGTAGTTGTCGGTGACACCTTCTATCACTTCCTGTAGTTGTCGGTGACACCTTCTATCACTTCCTGTAGTTGTCGGTGACACCTTCTATCACTTCCTGTAGTTGTCGGTGACACCTTCTATCACTTCCTGTAGTTGTCGGTGACACCTTCTATCACTTCCTGTAGTTGTCGGTGACACCTTCTATCACTTCCTGTAGTCTTCAGTGACACCTTCTATCACTTCCTGTAGTTGTCGGTGACACCTTCTATCTCTTCCTGTAGTTGTCGGTGACACCTTCTATCACTTCCTGTAGTCTTCAGTGACACCTTCTATCACTTCCTGTAGTTGTCGGTGACACCTTCTATCACTTCCTGTAGTCTTCAGTGACACCTTCTATCACTTCCTGTAGTCGTCGGTGACACCTTCTATCACTTCCTGTAGTTGTCGGTGACACCTTCTATCACTTCCTGTAGTTGTCGGTGACACCTTCTATCTCTTCTTGTAGTTGTCGGTGACACCTTCTATCTCTTCCTGTAGTCGTCGGTGACACCTTCTATCACTTCCTGTAGTCGTCGGTGACACCTTCTATCACTTCCTGTAGTTGTCGGTGACACCTTCTATCACTTCCTGTAGTTGTCGGTGACACCTTCTATCACTTCCTGTAGTCGTCGGTGACACCTTCTATCACTTCCTGTAGTTGTCGGTGACACCTTCTATCTCTTCCTGTAGTTGTCGGTGACACCTTCTATCACTTCCTGTAGTTGTCGGTGACACCTTCTATCTCTTCCTGTAGTTGTCGGTGACACCTTCTATCACTTCCTGTAGTTGTCGGTGACACCTTCTATCACTTCCTGTAGTTGTCGGTGACACCTTCTATCACTTCCTGTAGTTGTCGGTGACACCTTCTATCACTTCCTGTAGTTGTCGGTGACACCTTCTATCACTTCCTGTAGTTGTCGGTGACACCTTCTATCACTTCCTGTAGTTGTCGGTGACACCTTCTATCACTTCCTGTAGTGCCCAGGACAGGTGTCCCCCCCCCCCTCATAGTATATCACCCCCTCCCCCCTCATAGTATATCCCCCCCGGGGGCACAGAGCCGGTGATCACCTTGTGTGTCATTTTCCATCAATTTATTTTAATCACCAGAAATTTCCAGTTACTGAGAGATGAAGAATAATCTGCTCATATCTTGTATTCCCTGATCCCCCCTCCCCCCTCATCCTCATCAACATAATCATTAAATGTTTAAAATAACCTTTCTGTTTTTATTACACACCTTATTATACACTGTGATGTCATCACCGGGTCTCTGTGCTTCTCTATGCAATGCAGGCAGATCATGGCTGGTGGGAGGGGCTGGCAGAGGGCAGATCATGGCTGGTGGGAGGGGCCAACAGGGGGCAGATCATGGCTGGTGGGAGGGGCCAGCAGGGGTAGATCATGGCTGGTGGGAGGGGCCAGCAGGGGTAGATCATGGCTGGTGGGAGGGGCCAGCAGGGAGCTGTACATAGAAAACATCACAGCCTCCTGCCTCAGTACCTCCTCTCAGTCCTGATGTAATCAGTGGGAGGAGTTATACAAATATCAGAATGCATTGATGGGTGGGTGTCAGTCTGGAGGAGTGGGCGTTCCCAGGTAGGCTGTATTTGCATAGGTAACGCCCACATGTGATACTCAGGCTGGGAGAAGGAAAGACATCAATGTGCTGCTTCCTCTATCACTGTCCAATCCATCCATCCGTGCTACACAGTGTGGAAGGAGGACCCGCCCCTGCGGTGCCAGAATACCCGAACAGCGGCTGCATCTGATTGTTTACATCTGATTGTTTACATCTGATTGTCTGCATCTGATTGTTTACATCTGATTGTTTACATCTGATTGTTTACATCTGATTGTTTACATCTGATTGTCTACATCTGATTGTCTACATCTGATTGTCTACATCTGATTGTTTACATCTGATTGTCTACATCTGATTGTTTACATCTGATTGTCTGCATCTGATTGTCTGCATCTGATTGTTTACATCTGATTGTTTACATCTGATTGTCTACATCTGATTGTCTACATCTGATTGGCTGCATCTGATTGTCTACATCTGATTGTCTGCATCTGATTGTTTACATCTGATTGTCTACATCTGATTGTTTACATCTGATTGTCTACATCTGATTGTTTACATCTGATTGTCTACATCTGATTGTTTACATCTGATTGGCTGCATCTGATTGTTTACATCTGATTGTTTACATCTGATTGTCTACATCTGATTGTCTACATCTGATTGTTTACATCTGATTGTCTACATCTGATTGGCTGCATCTGATTGTCTACATCTGATTGTTTACATCTGATTGTCTACATCTGATTGTTTACATCTGATTGTTTACATCTGATTGTCTACATCTGATTGTCTACATCTGATTGTTTACATCTGATTGTCTACATCTGATTGTCTACATCTGATTGTTTACATCTGATTGTTTACATCTGATTGTTTACATCTGATTGTTTACATCTGATTGTCTACATCTGATTGTTTACATCTGATTGTCTACATCTGATTGTTTACATCTGATTGTCTGCATCTGATTGTCTACATCTGATTGTTTACATCTGATTGTCTACATCTGATTGTCTACATCTGATTGTCTACATCTGATTGTTTACATCTGATTGTTTACATCTGATTGTTTACATCTGATTGTCTACATCTGATTGTCTACATCTGATTGTCTGCATCTGATTGTCTGCATCTGATTGTTTACATCTGATTGTCTACATCTGATTGTCTACATCTGATTGTCTGCATCTGATTGTCTGCATCTGATTGTCTACATCTGATTGTTTACATCTGATTGTCTACATCTGATTGTCTACATCTGATTGTCTACATCTGATTGTTTACATCTGATTGTTTACATCTGATTGTTTACATCTGATTGTCTACATCTGATTGTCTACATCTGATTGTCTACATCTGATTGTCTGCATCTGATTGTCTGCATCTGATTGTTTACATCTGATTGTCTACATCTGATTGTCTACATCTGATTGTCTGCATCTGATTGTCTACATCTGATTGTCTACATCTGATTGTTTACATCTGATTGTTTACATCTGATTGTCTACATCTGATTGTCTACATCTGATTGTTTACATCTGATTGTTTACATCTGATTGTTTACATCTGATTGTCTACATCTGATTGTCTACATCTGATTGTCTGCATCTGATTGTCTGCATCTGATTGTCTGCATCTGATTGTTTACATCTGATTGTCTACATCTGATTGTCTACATCTGATTGTCTGCATCTGATTGTCTACATCTGATTGTCTACATCTGATTGTTTACATCTGATTGTTTACATCTGATTGTCTACATCTGATTGTCTACATCTGATTGTCTACATCTGATTGTCTACATCTGATTGTTTACATCTGATTGTTTACATCTGATTGTTTACATCTGATTGTCTACATCTGATTGTCTACATCTGATTGTCTGCATCTGATTGTCTACATCTGATTGGCTGCATCTGATTGTCTGCATCTGATTGGCTGCATCTGATTGTCTACATCTGATTGGCTGCATCTGATTGTCTACATCTGATTGTCTGCATCTGATTGGCTGCATCTGATTGTCTACATCTGATTGTTTACATCTGATTGTCTGCATCTGATTGGCTGCATCTGATTGTCTGCATCTGATTGTCTGCATCTGATTGTTTACATCTGATTGTCTACATCTGATTGTCTACATCTGATTGTCTACATCTGATTGTTTACATCTGATTGTCTGCATCTGATTGTTTACATCTGATTGTCTACATCTGATTGTCTACATCTGATTGTCTGCATCTGATTGGCTGCATCTGATTGTCTACATCTGATTGTCTGCATCTGATTGTCTACATCTGATTGTCTGCATCTGATTGGCTGCATCTGATTGTCTACATCTGATTGTCTACATCTGATTGTCTGCATCTGATTGTCTACATCTGATTGTCTACATCTGATTGTCTACATCTGATTGTCTGCATCTGATTGTTTACATCTGATTGTCTACATCTGATTGTCTACATCTGATTGTCTACATCTGATTGTTTACATCTGATTGTCTGCATCTGATTGTTTACATCTGATTGTCTACATCTGATTGTCTACATCTGATTGTCTGCATCTGATTGGCTGCATCTGATTGTCTACATCTGATTGGCTGCATCTGATTGTCTACATCTGATTGTCTACATCTGATTGTCTGCATCTGATTGTTTACATCTGATTGTCTACATCTGATTGTCTACATCTGATTGTCTACATCTGATTGTCTACATCTGATTGTCTGCATCTGATTGTCTGCATCTGATTGTCTGCATCTGATTGTTTACATCTGATTGTCTGCATCTGATTGTTTACATCTGATTGTCTACATCTGATTGTCTGCATCTGATTGGCTGCATCTGATTGTCTACATCTGATTGGCTGCATCTGATTGTCTACATCTGATTGTCTGCATCTGATTGTCTGCATCTGATTGTCTGCATCTGATTGGCTGCATCTGATTGTCTACATCTGATTGTCTACATCTGATTGTCTACATCTGATTGTCTGCATCTGATTGTCTGCATCTGATTGTTTACATCTGATTGTCTACATCTGATTGTCTACATCTGATTGTCTACATCTGATTGTCTGCATCTGATTGTCTGCATCTGATTGTTTACATCTGATTGTCTGCATCTGATTGTCTGCATCTGATTGTTTACATCTGATTGTCTACATCTGATTGTCTACATCTGATTGTTTACATCTGATTGTCTACATCTGATTGTCTACATCTGATTGTCTACATCTGATTGTTTACATCTGATTGTCTACATCTGATTGTCTACATCTGATTGTCTGCATCTGATTGTCTGCATCTGATTGTTTACATCTGATTGTCTGCATCTGATTGTCTGCATCTGATTGTTTACATCTGATTGTCTACATCTGATTGTCTGCATCTGATTGTCTGCATCTGATTGTCTACATCTGATTGTTTACATCTGATTGTCTACATCTGATTGGCTGCATCTGATTGTCTACATCTGATTGTCTACATCTGATTGTCTACATCTGATTGTCTACATCTGATTGTCTGCATCTGATTGTCTGCATCTGATTGGCTGCATCTGATTGTCTACATCTGATTGTCTACATCTGATTGTCTGCATCTGATTGTCTGCATCTGATTGTTTACATCTGATTGTCTGCATCTGATTGTTTACATCTGATTGTCTACATCTGATTGTCTGCATCTGATTGGCTGCATCTGATTGTCTACATCTGATTGGCTGCATCTGATTGTCTGCATCTGATTGTCTACATCTGATTGTCTACATCTGATTGTCTACATCTGATTGTCTACATCTGATTGTCTGCATCTGATTGTCTGCATCTGATTGTCTGCATCTGATTGTCTACATCTGATTGTCTACATCTGATTGGCTGCATCTGATTGTCTACATCTGATTGTCTACATCTGATTGGCTGCATCTGATTGGCTGAACTTGTTGTTCAGCTGTCAGTTCTCTGCCCGGCTCTTCTGATTCTTGATTGGAGGGGATTGTGGGCGGTTCCTCGGTGTACGGACAGATGGACAGATTCATGTCACCGACCTGCAGCAGAGAAAAGGCCGTTCTCCTCCCAGACAGACAGGGCTGTGCGGCAGAGCTGGGTAAATCTCAGGACTGGATGGACAGAACTTGGAAATCTTTGCACTCAGTAGTTCCTCTTTATAAAGTACATCCCCTCCCCCTCCCCATGTGTCACCCGCAGAGCTCACATTTTATTATCCATAGGAGAACTTGGAGCCGAGAGCGCCGGGAAGACGCGCGTTTCATTTATATGATGGCGCCAAACATATACACCGCCATGGGGGAGGGGTCACCCCTCCCCCATCCATCGCCCTACAGGAGGAGTGCCGCCCTTATTCTCTTCCTCCGTCCCGCTCACATCATAATAATATATCACAGAATAATAGAATAGTAACAATGATATATAAAATAATATAATAAGACACTATATACAGATATAACGTTCATCGATTGCTCTGATTGGATGGTGGGAGATGCTCCGCGGTGCATTTATGTGCGTTTACATGCAATAAAATACAAACATGTTGCATTATAAGGCACATCTCTGGAACGCACATGAACTCAGCGTTGTGGTGTGAATATGGCACAGAGGAAAGGATTGTCTTTTATGGATCATTGCCGTGACCTCCAATGATGATCTCACACATGTGAATAGGCCCTTCAGGAGCAGAGAGGGTGGACATGTCTCTATAATGTCTCCATGGTCCAGAAACAAGTTCTCATAGGATCATCATTCCCCCTGTGTGCCGGCCATCATCATCCACCAGTCATCAGAGGGAAGGGGCATGCCAGAGAAGAAGGCCATCCCATGGTGGCCTCCATAGTACATATTGAGCCAATAAGTCCCCAACTTCTCTTGGATGATCCCAATAGAACAAAGCCCAGTCTGGCCCGGGAAGTCCTGCTAATGGATCTTCAGGTCTCCCCGTCTTGTGTCCTTGATGTCCTCCATTGATGTTCTGGAGATGAAGCTTTGGATGTTCTCCATTCATGTTCTGGTGATGAAGATTTGGATGTCCTCCATTCATGTTCTGGTGATGAAGATTTGGATGTCCTCCATTCATGTTCTGTTGATGAAGATTTGGATGTCCTCCATTCATGTTCTGTTGATGAAGATTTGGATGTCCTCCATTCATGTTCTGGTGATGCAGATTTGGATGTCCTCCATTCATATTCTGGAGATGAAGATTTGGATGTCCTCCATTCACGTTCTGGTGATGAAGATTTGGATGTCCTCCATTCATGTTCTGGTAATGAAGATTTGGATGTCCTCCATTCATGTTCTGTTGATGAAGATTTGGATGTCCTCCATTCATGTTCTGGTGATGAAGATTTGGATGTCCTCCATTCATGTTCTGGTGATGCAGATTTGGATGTCTTCCATTGATGTTCTGGTGCTGAAGCTTCAGATGTCTTTCATTCATGTTCTGGTGATGAAGATTTGGATGTCCTCCATTCATGTTCTGTTGATGAAGATTTGGATGTCCTCCATTCATATTCTGGAGATGAAGATTTGGATGTCCTCCATTCATGTTCTGGTGATGAAGATTTGGATGTTCTCCATTCATGTTCTGGTGATGCAGATTTGGATGTCTTCCATTGATGTTCTGATGCTGAAGCTTCAGATGACCTCCATTCATGTTCTGGTGATGACGATTTGGATGTCCTCCATTCATGTTCTGGAGATGAAGATTTGGATGTCCTCCATTTATGTTCTGGTGCTGAAGCTTCAGATGTCCTCCATTCATGTTCTGCTGATGAAGATTTAGATGTGCTCCATTCATGTTCTGGAGATGAAGATTTGAATGTCCTTCATTCATGTTCTGGTGATGAAGATTTGGATGTCCTCCATCCATGTTCTGGAGATGAAGATTTGAATGTCCTTCATTCATATTCTGGTGATGAAGATTTGAAAGTCCTCCATTCATGTTCTGGCGATGCTGATTTGGATACCCTCCATTTATGTTCTGGTGCTGAAGCTTCAGATGTCCTCCATTCATGTTCTGCTGATGATTTGAATGTGCTCCATTCATGTTCTGGTGATGAAGATTTGTATGTCCTCCATTCATGTTCTGGTGATGCAGATTTGGATGTCCTCCTTTTATGTTCTGGTGTTGAATCTTCAGATGTCCTCCATTCATGTTCTGGTGATGAAGATTTGGATGTCCTCCATTCACGTTCTGGTGATGACCATTTGCATGTCCTCCATTTATGTTCTGGAGATGAAGATTTGGATGCCCTCCATTCATGTTCTGGTGATGAAGATTTGTATGTCCTCCATTCATGTTCTGGTGATGCAGATTTGGATGTCCTCCTTTTATGTTCTGGTGTTGAATCTTCAGATGTCCTCCATTCATGTTCTGGTGATGAAGATTTGGATGTCCTCCATTCACGTTCTGGTGATGACCATTTGCATGTCCTCCATTTATGTTCTGGAGATGAAGATTTGGATGCCCTCCATTCATGTTCTGCTGATGAAGATTTGGATGTGCTCCATTCATGTTCTGGTGATGAAGATTTGGATGTCCTCCATTCATGTTCTGGTGATGCAGATTTGGATGTCCTCAATATATGGTCTGGTGCTGAAGCTTCAGATGTCCTCCATTCATGTTCTGCTGATGAAAATTTGGATGTCCTCAATTCATGTTCTGGTAATGCAGATTTGGATGTCCTCCATTTATGTTCAGGCGCTGAAGCTTCAGATGTCCTTTATTCATGTTCTGGTGATGAAGATTTGGATGTCCTCCATTCATATTCTGGAGATGAAGATTTGGATGTCCTCCATTCATGTTCTAGTGATGAAGATTTGGATGTTCTCCATTCATGTTCTGGTGATGCAGATTTGGATGTCTTCCATTGATGTTCTGATGCTGAAGCTTCAGATGACCTCCATTCATGTTCTGGTGATGACGATTTGGATGTCCTCCATTCATGTTCTGGAGATGAAGATTTGGATGTCCTCCATTTATGTTCTGGTGCTGAAGCTTTAGATGTCCTCCATTCATGTTCTGCTGATGAAGATTTAGATGTGCCCCATCCATGTTCTGGAGATGAAGATTTGAATGTCCTTCATTCATATTCTGGTGATGAAGATTTGAAAGTCCTCCATTCATGTTCTGGTGATGCTGATTTGGATGCCCTCCATTTATGTTCTGGTGCTGAAGCTTCAGATGTCCTCCATTCATGTTCTGGTGATGAAGATTTGGATGTGCTCCATTCATGTTGTGGTGATGAAAATTTGGATGTGCTCCATTCATGTTCTGGTAATGAAGATTTGGATGTGCTCTATTCATGTTCTAGTGATGAAAATTTGGACGTCCTCCATTCATGTTCTGGTGATGAAGCTTTGGATGTCCTCCATTCATGTTCTGGTAAAGAAGATTTGGATGTTCTCCTTACTTTCAGTCCAGGTGATAATGGGTAGAGAGAGGGTCAACCTTCCCAGCGGAACAGAGAGTAGAGGTTCTAACCCCTCACTATGCATTAATTTATATACATGTAATGAGGTTTTGGGGGGTCATGTGAGAAGTGAGATGCCCCCACCTTACATTTCCTTGCTGTAGCAGCTTTAGGGTAATATGAGATCTGGGCCTCCATTATATTTGGGTTCCTTTAGTCTTTAATGTTCCTCCAGCTGAGAGAATCGCTGATAGGATAACCTCATTCCTGGGCACACCTTCACCATCTCTGGAAGAATGAAAGTCCAGAACTGATTATTGTTGAACTATTTATTCTACCTTGGTAGGTGGGGGATGGGACAGGAGGAGGTGGAAGACTCTTCTTGGGGTTCCTCGGCTGGCAGAGGTTGGGTCACCTCCTTTTCTGGAGAACATTAACCATAAACCTGGAGGTTCCGGCATTTCTCCCTTCCAGTGATGACTTCAGCATGGGACAAAATGAGGCCCTCATGGCTACCATGGGATAGAAGAACAGTCACTATGGAGAGGGGGTAGGGGGACTCTATAGAGAGGGGGATGAGGGGGGGCTCTATGGAGAGGGGGATGGGGGAACTCTATGGGGAGGGGCATAGGGGGACTCTATAGCGAGGGGCTGGGGGACTCTATGGGAGGCGGGATGAGAGTACACTATGGAGAGGGGGATAGGGGTACTTTATGAAGAGGGGAATGGGGACTCTATGGAAAGGGGAATGGTGGACTCTGTGGGAGGGGAGATAGGGGTACTCTATGGAGGATGGAATGAGGGGATGCTATGGGGAGGGGAATGGGAGAACGCTATGGGGAGGGGGATGGGGGGACTCTATAGAGAGGGGGACGGAAGTACACTATGGAAAGGGGGATGGGAGACTGTATGGGGAGGGAGGACACCGGTGGGGCAGAGAAGAGGGAAGTGGAATTGGGCTTACATTTTTGGAAAATCCCACCTCTGACAATTGTCACCAGAACAGGTGTCCCCATTGGAAGATTTCCCCCTACCTTCTGTTCCAGTGACAACTGGAAATTTTTGTATTCTCTTAGAGAGACCAGATCTCCCCACATAGACCGCAAGAAAAACTGACAGAGGATCCAACCCTTCCAGACTTCATCCAAAACTAAACAATAAAGTTCTGTCCGGAGTTATACTTTATATACAATATATGTGCAGTAATAATAAGCTATGGGAACCCCAGCTCTGATCTGATTGGCTCCCTACTGATCTGGTAAACATCCCACCAGACGAGTTCTGTAGGTGAAGTGCAGCTGTTGATCCTGCCAGAAATCAGATTCCTTCCTGTGCTGACTGCTATCAGTTCCATTGTACCCGGCTATCCCTGAGGACTGCGGAGGGTTAATGATGGAGCTACCGGAACCCCAGTGCTGATAAAATGCCGCACAGGGGCCCCACCCCCTCCCCTTCATTGAAGAAGCTGAAGTTAGAAGCTGATTGGCTCCCATGCAGAGCTTCACCAGATTCTGAGCGCTCAAGTTTTAGTAAATCAGCCACATAGTGTTCTCCTGTCCCATTTATACCCCTTTCATCTCTCCCCCCCCCACATCTCTATCTGCCCCCCTCTCTCACCTTTTCCTCCTCTTCCAATACCCCCCCTCCCCCCTCTTTCACCCCTCCTTCCTCTGCCCCCCTCTCCCACATTACTCCCTCCCCTCTTCCACTATCACCCTCTCTCCCTCTCCGTATCCTCTACCCCCCTTACTCTCCCCCCTCCCATTTCCTCCCCCCTCATCGCTCCTCACTCCCCTCTCTCTCCTTTTCCCCGCTTTCACCCCCCTTCCTCTGTCCACCCCTCCCCCCCCGCCCTCTTCCACTATCCCCCTCTCACTCCCACTCCCCCCCCTCCTTTTTCATCCCTCTTCACTCTCCCCCTCCTCTCCCATCTTTCAGCCCCCCTTCCTCCCCCTTACACCCTCCCCTCTTCCACTATCGACCTCTCTCCCCCTCCCACTCCCCCCCCCTGCTCCTTCATCCCTCATCACTCTCCCCCTCCCTCCTTCCCTATTTACCCTCTCTCCCTCTCCCCCCTTTTACCCCCCTTCTTCTGCGCCCCTCCCTCCCCCCTATTGCTCTCCCCCCCTCCATTGTTCCCTCCCCTCTTCCACTATCCCACCTCTCTCTTCCCCTCCCCTCTCCCCCCTCCTCCTTTATCCCCCCTACCTTTCTCCCCTCTCCCCCCTTCCTTTATCCCCTACTCTCTCCCCTCTTTCTTTGTCGTCCCCCCCCCCCTGGCTCTACACCCTGGAGAGCATTCAGATGACACCGCCCATAAACTGTTCAGTCAGCAGGAGCTGATTTGTGTTAAACATTTGTGAACACAGCCAAGAGCTGCACAGGCACCAGGATTTATATGGTTGTGTCATCTCTGAACCAACATCTCAGTCCAGGAGGTAGATGGTAAGCCTGGATGATGCCTGAACAAAGATGGCTCCATCGTTCTGGAGAGAACCAGATGAAGGAATTGTCAGGGGGAGTTCTGTGATCTGTGTGAGAGGGAATAAATACTTGGAAGGGGACATTACTTACATTAGGGTGCATTTGTTAGAGCATTAAAAAGAGCGAGGCGGGGGGTTGGAAGGGGGTAAAGAGGCAACAAGAGCGTATCTTTTGTCCTGTCCCCCGTTCCATCCTTCAGCTGTTGTGATTGGAGAACCTTTCTCTTCATTCATATCTGATGCTGCTGAGGTTTCGGCGGTGGATGAGATGCGTTGAGCGGAGGGAAATCAGCGAGTATTTTCTGCCGTACGGACTGACAAAGCTCTAATCAAGTGAGAAGGACCTCCGTTATCAAAGGTCAATGTAGAGACGAGCAGAACGGCGGCAATCTCGACATCCAATCAGTGACATTTTTCCATAATTCATGGAGGAAAGGTTTCCATGAATCCTCAATGATTGAAGGAATTATTCATATCTCTCATGTTTATACCGTATAGTAAAGCAGAACTCCAGGCGAGTATTGAAGAGCCACCTCTTCACTTGTAGATGAGGCTTGTGTCTGTAGGAGCTCTTCTTACCTCGTATAGCTCTATCTCTGTCATTTCCTGACATCTGACCTATTCTTCATACAGCAGAATGGTCCTCACCTTCTCTACTCTCCTCTTCTGGGGCTCTTCTCACAGAAGCATCTTTCCTAATCCCCATCACTATCAGAGCTCCCATTCCTCTGGAGAAGACCTCTATCAGAACCAGAGCTCCCAATTCTCTGGAGAAGACCTCCATCACAACCAGAGTTCCCATTCGTCTGGAGAAGACCTCCATCACAACCAGAGCCCCCACTCCTCTGGAGAAGACCTCCATCACAACCGGAGCTCCCAATCCTTTGGAAAATCCTCTTGTAGGAGCATTTCCTGGCCTTGACCATGACTTCTGACCTGTTCTTCATACAGTAGAATGGTCCTCACCTCCTCTACTCTCCTCTTCTGGGGCTCCTCTCACAGAAGCATCCTTCCTAATCCCTCATCACTACCAGAGCTCCCATTCCTCTGGAGAAGACCTCCATCACAACTGGAGCTCCCATTCCTCTGATTCCTCTGGAGAAGAACTCCATCACAACCAGAGCTCCTATTCCCCTGGAGAAGACCTCCATCACAACCGGAGCTCCCAATTCTCTGGAGAAGACCTCCTCTCACAGAAGCATCCTTTCTAATCCCCCATCACTACTAGAGTTCCCATTCCTCTGGAGAAGATCTCCATCACAACCAGAGTTCCTAATTCTCTGGAGAAGACCTCCATCACAACCGGCACTGCCATTCCTCTGGAGAAGAACTCCATCACAACCAGAGTTCCTATTCCCATGGAGAAGACCTCCTTCACAACCGGAGCTCCCATTCCTTTGGAGAAGACCTCTATCACAAGCACAGCTCCCATTCCTCTGGAGATGACTTCCAACACAACCAGAGCTTCCGTTCCTCCAGAGATGACCTCCATCACAACCAGAGCGCCCCTTCCTCTGGAGATGACCTCCATCACAACCAGAGCTCTTATTCCTTTGGAGATGACCTCCATCACAACCAGAGCTCCAATTCCTCTAGAGAAGACCTCCATCACAACTAGAGCTCAAATTCCTCTGAAGAAGACCTCCATCACAACCAGAGCTGGGATGGAAGGTGAGGAGCCTGTGTCCATCGGGATGCATCACTCGGAGAGGAATAGAGCTTACTAAAAAAATGAATACCCGTTCTTTTAAATATTGGCATTTGAGCACATTTGAGGTGAGGTCAGCCAGAAAAGGAAGGAGCAGCTGTGCTTCAAAGATGCTCCCAGAGACTGGCAAGATCTGCAGGATTGGGGTGATGGAGTTCTGGTGGGTGTGTTGCCCTTGACTGTAAGGTTGTGCACCTAGATCATAGTACCAGCACCACCCCCTAAAGAATACATGGAACTTGGCGATCACAGTACTAGCACCACCCCCTAAAGAATACATGGAACTTGGTGATCACAGTACCAGCACCACCCCCTAAAGAATACATGGAACTTGGTGATCACAGTACCAGCACCACCCTCCATAGAATACATGGAACTTGGCGATCACAGTAGCAGCACCACCCCCTATAGAATACATGGAACTTGGCGATCAAAGTACCAGCACCACCCTCCATAGAATACATGGAACTTGGTGATCACAGTACCAGCACCACCCCCTATAGAATACATGAAACTTGGTGATCACAGTACCAGCACCACCCTCCATAGAATACATGGAACTTGGCGATCACAGTACCAGCACCACCCTTCATAGAATACATGAAACTTGGCGATCACAGTACCAGCACCACCCTTCATAGAATACATGGAACTTGGCGATCACAGTACCAGCACCACCCTCCATAGAATACATGGAACTTGGTGTTTACAGTACCAGCACCACCCTCCATAGAATACATGGAACTTGGCGATCACAGTACCAGCACCACCCTCCATAGAATACATGGAACTTGACGATCACAGTACCAGCACCACCCTCCATAGAATACATGGAACTTGGCGATCACAGTACCAGCACCACCCTTCATAGAATACATGGAACTTGGCGATCACAGTACCAGCACCACCCCCTATAGAATACATGAAACTTGGTGATCACAGTACCAGCACCACCCCCTATAGAATACATGGAACTTGGTGATCACAGTACCAGCACCACCCTTCATAGAATACATGGAACTTGGCGATCACAGTACCAGCACCATCCCCTATAGAATACATGAAACTTGGTGATCACAGTACCAGCACCACCCCCTATAGAATACATGAAACTTGGTGATCACAGTACCAGCACCATCCCCTATAGAATACATGGAACTTGGCGATCACAGTACCAGCACCACCCCCTATAGAATACATGGAACTTGGCGATCACAGTACCAGCACCACCCCCTATAGAATACATGAAACTTGGTGATCACAGTACCAGCACCACCCTCCATAGAATACATGGAACTTGGCGATCACAGTACCAGCACCACCCTCCATAGAATTCATGGAACTTGGCGATCACAGTACCAGCACCACCCTCCATAGAATTCATGGAACTTGGCGATCACAGTACCAGCACCACCCTCCATAGAATTCATGGAACTTGGCGATCACAGTACCAGCACCACCCTCCATAGAATACATGGAACTTGGTGATCACAGTACCAGCACCACCCCCTATAGAATACATAAAACTTGGTGATCACAGTACCAGCACCACCCTCCATAGAATTCATGGAACTTGGCGATCACAGTACCAGCACCACCCCCTATAGAATACATAAAACTTGGTGATCACAGTACCAGCACCACCCTCCATAGAATTCATGGAACTTGGCGATCACAGTACCAGCACCACCCTCCATAGAATACATGGAACTTGGCGATCACAGTACCAGCACCACCCTCCATAGAATACATGGAACTTGGCGATCACAGTACCAGCACCACCCCCTATAGAATACATAAAACTTGGTGATCACAGTACCAGCACCACCCTTCATAGAATACATGGAACTTGGTGATCACAGTACCAGCACCACCCTCCATAGAATACATGGAACTTGGCGATCACAGTACCAGCACCACCCTTCATAGAATACATGGAACTTGGCGATCACAGTACCAGCACCACCCCCTATAGAATACATGGAACTTGGTGATCACAGTACCAGCACCACCCCCTATAGAATACATGGAACTTGGCGATCACAGTACCAGCACCACCCTCCATAGAATACATGGAACTTGGCGATCACAGTACCAGCACCACCCTCCATAGAATACATGGAACTTGGCGATCACAGTACCAGCACCACCCTCCATAGAATACATGGAACTTGGCGATCACAGTACCAGCACCACCCCCTATAGAATACATAAAACTTGGTGATCACAGTACCAGCACCACCCTTCATAGAATACATGGAACTTGGTGATCACAGTACCAGCACCACCCTCCATAGAATACATGGAACTTGGCGATCACAGTACCAGCACCACCCCCTATAGAATACATAAAACTTGGTGATCACAGTACCAGCACCACCCTTCATAGAATACATGGAACTTGGCGATCACAGTACCAGCACCACCCCCTATAGAATACATGGAACTTGGTGATCACAGTACCAGCACCACCCCCTATAGAATACATGGAACTTGGCGATCACAGTACCAGCACCACCCTCCATAGAATACATGGAACTTGGTGTTCACAGTACCAGCACCACCCCCTATAGAATACATGGAACTTGGTGATCACAGTACCAGCACCACCCTCCATAGAATACATGGAACTTGGTGATCACAGTACCAGCACCACCCTCTATAGAATACATGGAACTTGGTGATCACAGTACCAGCACCACCCTCCATAGAATACATGGAACTTGGCGATCACAGTACCAGCACCACCCTTCATAGAATACATGGAACTTGGTGATCACAGTACCAGCACCACCCCCTATAGAATACATGAAACTTGGTGATCACAGTACCAGCACCACCCTCCATAGAATACATGGAACTTGGCGATCACAGTACCAGCACCACCCTTCATAGAATACATGGAACTTGGTGATCACAGTACCAGCACCACCCTCTATAGAATACATGGAACTTGGTGATCACAGTACCAGCACCACCCTCCATAGAATACATGGAACTTGGCGATCACAGTACCAGCACCACCCCCTATAGAATACATGGAACTTGGCGATCACAGTACCAGCACCACCCTCCATAGAATACATGGAACTTGGCGATCACAGTACCAGCACCACCCTTCATAGAATACATGGAACTTGGTGATCACAGTACCAGCACCACCCCCTATAGAATACATGAAACTTGGTGATCACAGTACCAGCACCACCCTCCATAGAATACATGGAACTTGGCGATCACAGTACCAGCACCACCCTCCATAGAATACATGAAACTTGGTGATCACAGTACCAGCACCACCCCCTATAGAATACATGAAACTTGGTGATCACAGTACCAGCACCACCCCCTATAGAATACATGAAACTTGGTGATCACAGTACCAGCACCACCCCCTATAGAATACATGAAACTTGGTGATCACAGTACCAGCACCACCCTTCATAGAATACATGGAACTTGGCGATCACAGTACCAGCACCATCCCCTATAGAATACATGGAACTTGGTGATCACAGTACCAGCACCACCCTCCATAGAATACATGGAACTTGGCGATCACAGTACCAGCACCACCCTCCATAGAATACATGGAACTTGGTGATCACAGTACCAGCACCACCCTCCATAGAATACATGGAACTTGGCGATCACAGTACCAGCACCACCCTCCATAGAATACATGGAACTTGGTGATCACAGTACCAGCACCACCCCCTATAGAATACATGGAACTTGGCGATCACAGTACCAGCACCACCCTCCATAGAATACATGGAACTTGGTGATCACAGTACCAGCACCACCCTCCATAGAATACATGGAACTTGGTGATCACAGTACCAGCACCACCCTCCATAGAATACATGGAACTTGGCGATCACAGTACCAGCACCACCCTCCATAGAATACATGGAACTTGGTGATCACAGTACCAGCACCACCCCCTATAGAATACATGGAACTTGGTGATCACAGTACCAGCACCACCCCCTATAGAATACATGGAACTTGGCGATCACAGTACCAGCACCACCCTCCATAGAATACATGGAACTTGGCGATCACAGTACCAGCACCACCCCCTATAGAATACATGGAACTTGGCGATCACAGTACCAGCACCACCCTCCATAGAATACATGGAACTTGGCGATCACAGTACCGGCACCACCCCCTATAGAATACATGGAACTTGGTGATCACAGTACCAGCACCACCCTTCATAGAATACATGGAACTTGGCGATCACAGTACCGGCACCACCCCCTATAGAATACATGGAACTTGGCGATCACAGTACCAGCACCACCCTCCATAGAATACATGGAACTTGGCGATCACAGTACCAGCACCATCCCCTATAGAATACATGGAACTTGGTGATCACAGTACCAGCACCACCCCCTATAGAATACATGGAACTTGGTGATCACAGTACCAGCACCACCCTTCATAGAATACATGGAACTTGGCGATCACAGTACCAGCACCACCCTCCATAGAATACATGGAACTTGGTGATCACAGTACCAGCACCACCCCCTATAGAATACATGGAACTTGGTGATCACAGTACCAGCACCACCCTCCATAGAATACATGGAACTTGGCGATCACAGTATCAGCACCACCCCCTATAGAATACATGGAACTTGGCGATCACAGTACCAGCACCACCCCCTATAGAATACATGGAACTTGGTGATCACAGTAGCAGCACCACCCCCTATAGAATACATGGAACTTGGCGATCACAGTACCAGCATCACCCTCCATAGAATACATGGAACTTGGTGATCACAGTACCAGCACCACCCCCTAAAGAATACATGGAACTTGGTGATCACAATACCAGCACCACCCCCTATAGAATACATGGAACTTGGTGATCACAGTACCAGCACCACCCTCCATAGAATACATGGAACTTGGTGATCACAGTACCAGCACCACCCCCTATAGAATACATGGAACTTGGCGATCACAGTACCAGCACCACCCCCTATAGAATACATGGAACTTGGCGATCACAGTACCAGCACCACCCCCTATAGAATACATGGAACTTGGCGATCACAGTACCAGCACCACCCCCTATAGAATACATGGAACTTGGCGTTCACAGTACCAGCACCACCCCCTATAGAATACATGGAACTTGGTGATCACAGTACCAGCACCACCCTCCATAGAATACATGGAACTTGGTGATCACAGTACCAGCACCACCCCCTATAGAATACATGGAACTTGGCGATCACAGTACCAGCACCACCCCCTATAGAATACATGGAACTTGGCGATCACAGTACCAGCACCACCCCCTATAGAATACATGGAACTTGGCGATCACAGTACCAGCACCACCCCCTATAGAATACATGGAACTTGGCGTTCACAGTACCAGCACCACCCCCTATAGAATACATGGAACTTGGCGATCACAGTACCAGCACCACCCTTCATAGAATACATGGAACTTGGTGATCACAGTACCAGCACCACCCCCTATAGAATACATGAAACTTGGTGATCACAGTACCAGCACCACCCTTCATAGAATACATGGAACTTGGTGATCACAGTACCAGCACCACCCTCCATAGAATACATGGAACTTGGTGATCACAGTACCAGCACCACCCTCCATAGAATACATGGAACTTGGCGATCACAGTACCAGCACCACCCTCCATAGAATACATGGAACTTGGTGATCACAGTACCAGCACCACCCCCTATAGAATACATGGAACTTGGCGATCACAGTACCAGCACCACCCTCCATAGAATACATGGAACTTGGCGATCACAGTATCAGCACCACCCCCTATAGAATACATGGAACTTGGCGATCACAGTACCAGCACCACCCCCTATAGAATACATGGAACTTGGTGATCACAGTAGCAGCACCACCCCCTATAGAATACATGGAACTTGGCGATCACAGTACCAGCATCACCCTCCATGGAATACATGGAACTTGGTGATCACAGTACCAGCACCACCCCCTAAAGAATACATGGAACTTGGTGATCACAATACCAGCACCACCCCCTATAGAATACATGGAACTTGGTGATCACAGTACCAGCACCACCCTCCATAGAATACATGGAACTTGGTGATCACAGTACCAGCACCACCCCCTATAGAATACATGGAACTTGGCGATCACAGTACCAGCACCACCCCCTATAGAATACATGGAACTTGGCGATCACAGTACCAGCACCACCCCCTATAGAATACATGGAACTTGGCGATCACAGTACCAGCACCACCCCCTATAGAATACATGGAACTTGGCGTTCACAGTACCAGCACCACCCCCTATAGAATACATGGAACTTGGCGATCACAGTACCAGCACCACCCCCTATAGAATACATGGAACTTGGCGTTCACAGTACCAGCACCACCCCCTATAGAATACATGGAACTTGGCGATCACAGTACCAGCACCACCCCCTATAGAATACATGGAACTTGGCGATCACAGTACCAGCACCACCCCCTATAGAATACATGGAACTTGGCGTTCACAGTACCAGCACCACCCCCTACAGAATATATGGAACTTGGTGATCACAGTACCAGCACCACCCCCTATAGAATACATGGAACTTGGCGTTCACAGTACCAGCACCACCCCCTATAGAATACATGGAACTTGGCGATCACAGTACCAGCACCACCCCCTACAGAATATATGGAACTTGGTGATCACAGTACCAGCATCACCCTCCATAGAATACATGGAACTTGGTGATCACAGCACCAGCACCACCCTCCATAGAATACATGGAACTTGGCGATCACAGTACCAGCACCACCCCCTATAGAATATATGGAACTTGGTGATCACAGTACCAGCACCACCCTCCATAGAATACATGGAACTTGGTGATCACAGTACCAGCACCACCCCCTATAGAATACATGGAACTTGGCGATCACAGTACCAGCACCACCCTCCATAGAATACATGGAACTTGGCGATCACAGTACCAGCACCACCCTCCATAGAATACATGGAACTTGGTGTTTACAGTACCAGCACCACCCTCCATAGAATACATGGAACTTGGCGATCACAGTACCAGCACCACCCTCCATAGAATACATGGAACTTGACGATCACAGTACCAGCACCACCCTCCATAGAATACATGGAACTTGGCGATCACAGTACCAGCACCACCCTTCATAGAATACATGGAACTTGGCGATCACAGTACCAGCACCACCCCCTATAGAATACATGAAACTTGGTGATCACAGTACCAGCACCACCCCCTATAGAATACATGGAACTTGGTGATCACAGTACCAGCACCACCCTTCATAGAATACATGGAACTTGGCGATCACAGTACCAGCACCATCCCCTATAGAATACATGAAACTTGGTGATCACAGTACCAGCACCACCCCCTATAGAATACATGAAACTTGGTGATCACAGTACCAGCACCATCCCCTATAGAATACATGGAACTTGGCGATCACAGTACCAGCACCACCCCCTATAGAATACATGGAACTTGGCGATCACAGTACCAGCACCACCCCCTATAGAATACATGAAACTTGGTGATCACAGTACCAGCACCACCCTCCATAGAATACATGGAACTTGGCGATCACAGTACCAGCACCACCCTCCATAGAATTCATGGAACTTGGCGATCACAGTACCAGCACCACCCTCCATAGAATTCATGGAACTTGGCGATCACAGTACCAGCACCACCCTCCATAGAATTCATGGAACTTGGCGATCACAGTACCAGCACCACCCTCCATAGAATACATGGAACTTGGTGATCACAGTACCAGCACCACCCCCTATAGAATACATAAAACTTGGTGATCACAGTACCAGCACCACCCTCCATAGAATTCATGGAACTTGGCGATCACAGTACCAGCACCACCCCCTATAGAATACATAAAACTTGGTGATCACAGTACCAGCACCACCCTCCATAGAATTCATGGAACTTGGCGATCACAGTACCAGCACCACCCTCCATAGAATACATGGAACTTGGCGATCACAGTACCAGCACCACCCTCCATAGAATACATGGAACTTGGCGATCACAGTACCAGCACCACCCCCTATAGAATACATAAAACTTGGTGATCACAGTACCAGCACCACCCTTCATAGAATACATGGAACTTGGTGATCACAGTACCAGCACCACCCTCCATAGAATACATGGAACTTGGCGATCACAGTACCAGCACCACCCTTCATAGAATACATGGAACTTGGCGATCACAGTACCAGCACCACCCCCTATAGAATACATGGAACTTGGTGATCACAGTACCAGCACCACCCCCTATAGAATACATGGAACTTGGCGATCACAGTACCAGCACCACCCTCCATAGAATACATGGAACTTGGCGATCACAGTACCAGCACCACCCTCCATAGAATACATGGAACTTGGCGATCACAGTACCAGCACCACCCTCCATAGAATACATGGAACTTGGCGATCACAGTACCAGCACCACCCCCTATAGAATACATAAAACTTGGTGATCACAGTACCAGCACCACCCTTCATAGAATACATGGAACTTGGTGATCACAGTACCAGCACCACCCTCCATAGAATACATGGAACTTGGCGATCACAGTACCAGCACCACCCCCTATAGAATACATAAAACTTGGTGATCACAGTACCAGCACCACCCTTCATAGAATACATGGAACTTGGCGATCACAGTACCAGCACCACCCCCTATAGAATACATGGAACTTGGTGATCACAGTACCAGCACCACCCCCTATAGAATACATGGAACTTGGCGATCACAGTACCAGCACCACCCTCCATAGAATACATGGAACTTGGTGTTCACAGTACCAGCACCACCCCCTATAGAATACATGGAACTTGGTGATCACAGTACCAGCACCACCCTCCATAGAATACATGGAACTTGGTGATCACAGTACCAGCACCACCCTCTATAGAATACATGGAACTTGGTGATCACAGTACCAGCACCACCCTCCATAGAATACATGGAACTTGGCGATCACAGTACCAGCACCACCCTTCATAGAATACATGGAACTTGGTGATCACAGTACCAGCACCACCCCCTATAGAATACATGAAACTTGGTGATCACAGTACCAGCACCACCCTCCATAGAATACATGGAACTTGGCGATCACAGTACCAGCACCACCCTTCATAGAATACATGGAACTTGGTGATCACAGTACCAGCACCACCCTCTATAGAATACATGGAACTTGGTGATCACAGTACCAGCACCACCCTCCATAGAATACATGGAACTTGGCGATCACAGTACCAGCACCACCCCCTATAGAATACATGGAACTTGGCGATCACAGTACCAGCACCACCCTCCATAGAATACATGGAACTTGGCGATCACAGTACCAGCACCACCCTTCATAGAATACATGGAACTTGGTGATCACAGTACCAGCACCACCCCCCTATAGAATACATGAAACTTGGTGATCACAGTACCAGCACCACCCTCCATAGAATACATGGAACTTGGCGATCACAGTACCAGCACCACCCTCCATAGAATACATGAAACTTGGTGATCACAGTACCAGCACCACCCCCTATAGAATACATGAAACTTGGTGATCACAGTACCAGCACCACCCCCTATAGAATACATGAAACTTGGTGATCACAGTACCAGCACCACCCCCTATAGAATACATGAAACTTGGTGATCACAGTACCAGCACCACCCTTCATAGAATACATGGAACTTGGCGATCACAGTACCAGCACCATCCCCTATAGAATACATGGAACTTGGTGATCACAGTACCAGCACCACCCTCCATAGAATACATGGAACTTGGCGATCACAGTACCAGCACCACCCTCCATAGAATACATGGAACTTGGTGATCACAGTACCAGCACCACCCTCCATAGAATACATGGAACTTGGCGATCACAGTACCAGCACCACCCTCCATAGAATACATGGAACTTGGTGATCACAGTACCAGCACCACCCCCTATAGAATACATGGAACTTGGCGATCACAGTACCAGCACCACCCTCCATAGAATACATGGAACTTGGTGATCACAGTACCAGCACCACCCTCCATAGAATACATGGAACTTGGTGATCACAGTACCAGCACCACCCTCCATAGAATACATGGAACTTGGCGATCACAGTACCAGCACCACCCTCCATAGAATACATGGAACTTGGTGATCACAGTACCAGCACCACCCCCTATAGAATACATGGAACTTGGTGATCACAGTACCAGCACCACCCCCTATAGAATACATGGAACTTGGCGATCACAGTACCAGCACCACACTCCATAGAATACATGGAACTTGGCGATCACAGTACCAGCACCACCCCCTATAGAATACATGGAACTTGGCGATCACAGTACCAGCACCACCCTCCATAGAATACATGGAACTTGGCGATCACAGTACCAGCACCATCCCCTATAGAATACATGGAACTTGGTGATCACAGTACCAGCACCACCCCCTATAGAATACATGGAACTTGGTGATCACAGTACCAGCACCACCCTTCATAGAATACATGGAACTTGGCGATCACAGTACCAGCACCACCCTCCATAGAATACATGGAACTTGGTGATCACAGTACCAGCACCACCCCTATAGAATACATGGAACTTGGTGATCACAGTACCAGCACCACCCTCCATAGAATACATGGAACTTGGCGATCACAGTATCAGCACCACCCCCTATAGAATACATGGAACTTGGCGATCACAGTACCAGCACCACCCCCTATAGAATACATGGAACTTGGTGATCACAGTAGCAGCACCACCCCCTATAGAATACATGGAACTTGGCGATCACAGTACCAGCATCACCCTCCATAGAATACATGGAACTTGGTGATCACAGTACCAGCACCACCCCCTAAAGAATACATGGAACTTGGTGATCACAATACCAGCACCACCCCCTATAGAATACATGGAACTTGGTGATCACAGTACCAGCACCACCCTCCATAGAATACATGGAACTTGGTGATCACAGTACCAGCACCACCCCCTATAGAATACATGGAACTTGGCGATCACAGTACCAGCACCACCCCCTATAGAATACATGGAACTTGGCGATCACAGTACCAGCACCACCCCCTATAGAATACATGGAACTTGGCGATCACAGTACCAGCACCACCCCCTATAGAATACATGGAACTTGGCGTTCACAGTACCAGCACCACCCCCTATAGAATACATGGAACTTGGTGATCACAGTACCAGCACCACCCTCCATAGAATACATGGAACTTGGTGATCACAGTACCAGCACCACCCCCTATAGAATACATGGAACTTGGCGATCACAGTACCAGCACCACCCCCTATAGAATACATGGAACTTGGCGATCACAGTACCAGCACCACCCCTATAGAATACATGGAACTTGGCGATCACAGTACCAGCACCACCCCCTTATAGAATACATGGAACTTGGCGTTCACAGTACCAGCACCACCCCCTATAGAATACATGGAACTTGGCGATCACAGTACCAGCACCACCCTTCATAGAATACATGGAACTTGGTGATCACAGTACCAGCACCACCCCCTATAGAATACATGAAACTTGGTGATCACAGTACCAGCACCACCCTTCATAGAATACATGGAACTTGGTGATCACAGTACCAGCACCACCCTCCATAGAATACATGGAACTTGGTGATCACAGTACCAGCACCACCCTCCATAGAATACATGGAACTTGGCGATCACAGTACCAGCACCACCCTCCATAGAATACATGGAACTTGGTGATCACAGTACCAGCACCACCCCCTATAGAATACATGGAACTTGGCGATCACAGTACCAGCACCACCCTCCATAGAATACATGGAACTTGGCGATCACAGTATCAGCACCACCCCCTATAGAATACATGGAACTTGGCGATCACAGTACCAGCACCACCCCCTATAGAATACATGGAACTTGGTGATCACAGTAGCAGCACCACCCCCTATAGAATACATGGAACTTGGCGATCACAGTACCAGCATCACCCTCCATGGAATACATGGAACTTGGTGATCACAGTACCAGCACCACCCCCTAAAGAATACATGGAACTTGGTGATCACAATACCAGCACCACCCCCTATAGAATACATGGAACTTGGTGATCACAGTACCAGCACCACCCTCCATAGAATACATGGAACTTGGTGATCACAGTACCAGCACCACCCCCTATAGAATACATGGAACTTGGCGATCACAGTACCAGCACCACCCCCTATAGAATACATGGAACTTGGCGATCACAGTACCAGCACCACCCCCTATAGAATACATGGAACTTGGCGATCACAGTACCAGCACCACCCCCTATAGAATACATGGAACTTGGCGTTCACAGTACCAGCACCACCCCCTATAGAATACATGGAACTTGGCGATCACAGTACCAGCACCACCCCCTATAGAATACATGGAACTTGGCGTTCACAGTACCAGCACCACCCCCTATAGAATACATGGAACTTGGCGATCACAGTACCAGCACCACCCCCTATAGAATACATGGAACTTGGCGATCACAGTACCAGCACCACCCCCTATAGAATACATGGAACTTGGCGTTCACAGTACCAGCACCACCCCCTACAGAATATATGGAACTTGGTGATCACAGTACCAGCACCACCCCCTATAGAATACATGGAACTTGGCGTTCACAGTACCAGCACCACCCCCTATAGAATACATGGAACTTGGCGATCACAGTACCAGCACCACCCCCTACAGAATATATGGAACTTGGTGATCACAGTACCAGCATCACCCTCCATAGAATACATGGAACTTGGTGATCACAGCACCAGCACCACCCTCCATAGAATACATGGAACTTGGCGATCACAGTACCAGCACCACCCCCTATAGAATATATGGAACTTGGTGATCACAGTACCAGCACCACCCTCCATAGAATACATGGAACTTGGTGATCACAGTACCAGCACCACCCCCTATAGAATACATGGAACTTGGCGATCACAGTACCAGCACCACCCTCCATAGAATACATGGAACTTGGCGATCACAGTACCAGCACCACCCTCCATAGAATACATGGAACTTGGCGATCACAGTACCAGCACCACCCTCCATAGAATACATGGAACTTGGTGATCACAGTACCAGCACCACCCCCTATAGAATACATGGAACTTGGCGATCACAGTACCAGCACCACCCCCTATAGAATACATGGAACTTGGCGATCACAGTACCAGCACCACCCCCTATAGAATACATGGAACTTGGCGATCACAGTACCAGCACCACCCCCTATAGAATACATGGAACTTGGCGTTCACAGTACCAGCACCACCCCCTATAGAATACATGGAACTTGGCGATCACAGTACCAGCACCACCCCCTATAGAATACATGGAACTTGGCGTTCACAGTACCAGCACCACCCCCTATAGAATACATGGAACTTGGCGATCACAGTACCAGCACCACCCCCTATAGAATACATGGAACTTGGCGATCACAGTACCAGCACCACCCCCTATAGAATACATGGAACTTGGCGTTCACAGTACCAGCACCACCCCCTACAGAATATATGGAACTTGGTGATCACAGTACCAGCACCACCCCCTATAGAATACATGGAACTTGGCGTTCACAGTACCAGCACCACCCCCTATAGAATACATGGAACTTGGCGATCACAGTACCAGCACCACCCCCTACAGAATATATGGAACTTGGTGATCACAGTACCAGCATCACCCTCCATAGAATACATGGAACTTGGTGATCACAGCACCAGCACCACCCTCCATAGAATACATGGAACTTGGCGATCACAGTACCAGCACCACCCCCTATAGAATATATGGAACTTGGTGATCACAGTACCAGCACCACCCTCCATAGAATACATGGAACTTGGTGATCACAGTACCAGCACCACCCCCTATAGAATACATGGAACTTGGCGATCACAGTACCAGCACCACCCTCCATAGAATACATGGAACTTGGCGATCACAGTACCAGCACCACCCTCCATAGAATACATGGAACTTGGCGATCACAGTACCAGCACCACCCTCCATAGAATACATGGAACTTGGTGATCACAGTACCAGCACCACCCCCTATAGAATACATGGAACTTGGTGATCACAGTACCAGCACCACCCTCCATAGAATACATGGAACTTGGCGATCACAGTACCAGCACCATCCCCTATAGAATATATGGAACTTGGTGATCACAGTACCAGCACCACCCTCCATAGAATATATGGAACTTGGTGATCACAGTACCAGCACCACCCCCTATAGAATACATGGAACTTGGTGATCACAGTACCAGCACCACCCTCCATAGAATATATGGAACTTGGTGATCACAGTACCAGCACCACCCCCTATAGAATACATGGAACTTGGTGATCACAGTACCAGCACCACCCTCCATAGAATACATGGAACTTGGTGATCACAGTACCAGCACCACCCCCTATAGAATACATGGAACTTGGCGATCACAGTACCAGCACCATCCCCTATAGAATACATGGAACTTGGTGATCACAGTACCAGCACCACCCTCCATAGAATATATGGAACTTGGTGATCACAGTACCAGCACCACCCCCTATAGAATACATGGAACTTGGTGATCACAGTACCAGCACCACCCTCCATAGAATACATGGAACTTGGTGATCACAGTACCAGCACCACCCCCTATAGAATACATGGAACTTGGCGATCACAGTACCAGCACCATCCCCTATAGAATACATGGAACTTGGCGATCACAGTAGCAGCACCACCCCCTATAGAATACATGGAACTTGGCGATCACAGTACCAGCACCACCCCCTATAGAATACATGGAACTTGGCGATCACAGTACCAGCACCACCCCCTATAGAATACATGGAACTTGGTGATCACAGTACCAGCACCACCCTCCATAGAATACATGGAACTTGGTGATCACAGTACCAGCACCACCCCCTATAGAATACATGGAACTTGGTGATCACAGTACCAGCACCACCCTCCATAGAATACATGGAACTTGGTGATCACAGTACCAGCACCACCCCCTATAGAATACATGGAACTTGGTGATCACAGTACCAGCACCACCCTCCATAGAATACATGGAACTTGGCAATCACAGTACCAGCACCACCCCCTATAGAATACATGGAACTTGGTGTTCACAGTACCAGCACCACCCCCTATAGAATACATGGAACTTGGTGATCACAGTACCAGCACCACCCTCCATAGAATACATGGAACTTGGCGATCACAGTACCAGCACCACCCCCTATAGAATACATGGAACTTGGTGATCACAGTACCAGCACCACCCTCCATAGAATACATGGAACTTGGCGATCACAGTACCAGCACCACCCTCCATAGAATACATGGAACTTGGTGATCACAGTACCAGCACCACCCCCTATAGAATACATGGAACTTGGTGATCATAGTACCAGCACCACCCTCCATAGAATACATGGAACTTGGCGATCACAGTACCAGCACCACCCCCTATAGAATACATGGAACTTGGTGATCACAGTACCAGCACCACCCTCCATAGAATACATGGAACTTGGCGATCACAGTACCAGCACCACCCCCTATAGAATACATGGAACTTGGTGATCACAGTACCAGCACCACCCTCCATAGAATACATGGAACTTGGTGATCACAGTACCAGCACCACCCTCCATAGAATACATGGAACTTGGTGATCACAGTACCAGCACCACCCTTCATAGAATACATGGAACTTGGTGATCAAAGTACCAGCACCACCCCCTATAGAATACATGGAACTTGGTGATCACAGTACCAGCACCACCCTCCATAGAATACATGGAACTTGGTGTTCACAGTACCAGCACCACCCCCTATAGAATACATGGAACTTGGTGTTCACAGTACCAGCACCACCCTCCATAGAATACATGGAACTTGGCGATCACAGTACCAGCACCACCCTCCATAGAATACATGGAACTTGGCGATCACAGTACCAGCACCACCCCCTATAGAATACATGGAACTTGGCGATCACAGTACCAGCACCATCCCCTATAGAATACATGGAACTTGGTGATCACAGTACCAGCACCACCCTCTATAGAATACATGGAACTTGGCGATCACAGTAGCAGCACCACCCCCTATAGAATACATGGAACTTGGTGATCACAGTACCAGCACCACCCTCTATAGAATACATGGAACTTGGCGATCACAGTACCAGCACCACCCCCTATAGAATACATGGAACTTGGTGATCACAGTACCAGCACCACCCCCTATAGAATACATGGAACTTGGCGATCACAGTACCAGCACCACCCTCCATAGAATACATGGAACTTGGCGATCACAGTACCAGCACCACCCTCCATAGAATACATGGAACTTGGCGATCACAGTACCAGCACCACCCCCTATAGAATACATGGAACTTGGTGATCACAGTACCAGCACCACCCTCCATAGAATACATGGAACTTGGCGATCACAGTACCAGCACCACCCTCCATAGAATACATGGAACTTGGTGTTCACAGTACCAGCACCACCCCCTATAGAATACATGGAACTTGGCGATCACAGTACCAGCACCACCCCCTATAGAATACATGGAACTTGGCGATCACAGTACCAGCACCACCCCCTATAGAATACATGGAACTTGGCGATCACAGTACCAGCACCACCCCCTATAGAATACATGGAACTTGGCGATCACAGTACCAGCACCACCCCCTATAGAATATATGGAACTTGGTGATCACAGTACCAGCACCACCCTCCATAGAATACATGGAACTTGGTGATCACAGTACCAGCACCACCCCCTATAGAATACATGAAACTTGGTGATCACAGTACCAGCACCACCCCCTATAGAATACATGGAACTTGGTGATCACAGTACCAGCACCACCCCCTATAGAATACATGGAACTTGGCGATCACAGTACCAGCACCACCCTCCATAGAATACATGGAACTTGGTGATCACAGTACCAGCACCACCCTCCATAGAATACATGGAACTTGGTGATCACAGTACCAGCACCACCCTCCATAGAATACATGGAACTTGGTGATCACAGTACCAGCACCACCCTCCATAGAATACATGGAACTTGGTGATCACAGTACCAGCACCACCCCCTATAGAATACATGGAACTTGGCGATCACAGTACCAGCACCACCCTCCATAGAATACATGGAACTTGGTGATCACAGTACCAGCACCACCCTCCATAGAATACATGGAACTTGGCGATCACAGTACCAGCACCACCCCCTATAGAATACATGAAACTTGGCGATCACAGTACCAGCACCACCCCCTATAGAATACATGGAACTTGGTGATCACAGTACCAGCACCACCCTCTATAGAATACATGGAACTTGGTGATCACAGTACCAGCATCACCCTCCATAGAATACATGGAACTTGGCGATCACAGTACCAGCACCATCCCCTATAGAATACATGGAACTTGGTGATCACAGTACCAGCACCACCCTCTATAGAATACATGGAACTTGGCGATCACAGTAGCAGCACCACCCCCTATAGAATACATGGAACTTGGCGATCACAGTACCAGCACCACCCCCTATAGAATACATGGAACTTGGCGATCACAGTACCAGCACCACCCCCTATAGAATACATGGAACTTGGCGATCACAGTAGCAGCACCACCCCCTATAGAATACATGGAACTTGGCGATCACAGTACCAGCACCACCCTCTATAGAATACATGGAACTTGGCGATCACAGTAGCAGCACCACCCCCTATAGAATACATGGAACTTGGCGATCACAGTACCAGCACCACCCCCTATAGAATACATGGAACTTGGCGATCACAGTACCAGCACCACCCCCTATAGAATACATGGAACTTGGCGATCACAGTAGCAGCACCACCCCCTATAGAATACATGGAACTTGGCGATCACAGTACCAGCACCACCCCCTATAGAATACATGGAACTTGGCGATCACAGTACCAGCACCACCCTCCATAGAATACATGGAACTTGGCGATCACAGTACCAGCACCATCCCCTATAGAATACATGGAACTTGGTGATCACAGTACCAGCACCACCCCCTATAGAATACATGGAACTTGGCGATCACAGTACCAGCACCACCCTCCATAGAACACATGGAACTTGGCGATCACAGTACCAGCACCACCCTTCATAGAATACATGGAACTTGGCGATCACAGTACCAGCACCATCCCCTATAGAATACATGGAACTTGGCGATCACAGTACCAGCACCACCCTCCATAGAATACATGGAACTTGGCGATCACAGTACCAGCACCACCCTTCATAGAATACATGGAACTTGGCGATCACAGTACCAGCACCACCCTCCATAGAATACATGGAACTTGGCGATCACAGTACCAGCACCACCCTCCATAGAATACATGGAACTTGGTGATCACAGTAGCAGCACCACCCTCCATAGAATACATGGAACTTGGTGATCACAGTACCAGCACCATCCCCTATAGAATACATGGAACTTGGTGATCACAGTACCAGCACCACCCTCCATAGAATACATGGAACTTGGCGATCACAGTACCAGCACCACCCTCCATAGAATACATGGAACTTGGTGATCACAGTACCAGCACCATCCCCTATAGAATACATGGAACTTGGCGATCACAGTACCAGCACCACCCTCCATAGAATACATGGAACTTGGTGATCACAGTACCAGCACCATCCCCTGTAGAATACATGGAACTTGGTGATCACAGTACCAGCACCATCCCCTATAGAATACATGGAACTTGGTGATCACAGTACCAGCACCACCCTCTATAGAATACATGGAACTTGGTGATCACAGTACCAGCACCACCCTCCATAGAATACATGGAACTTGGCGATCACAGTACCAGCACCACCCTCCATAGAATACATGGAACTTGGTGATCACAGTACCAGCACCACCCTCTATAGAATACATGGAACTTGGTGATCACAGTACCAGCACCACCCTTCATAGAATACATGGAACTTGGTGATCACAGTACCAGCACCACCCTTCATAGAATACATGGAACTTGGTGATCACAGTACCAGCACCACCCCCTATAGAATACATGGAACTTGGTGATCACAGTAGCAGCACCACCCCCTATAGAATACATGGAACTTGGTGATCACAGTACCAGCACCACCCTCCATAGAATACATGGAACTTGGTGATCACAGTACCAGCACCACCCCCTATAGAATACATGGAACTTGGTGATCACAGTACCAGCACCACCCTTCATAGAATACATGGAACTTGGATATCATGGGTTTCCCCCCAATATTCCAGGGGCAGAGTCATGGACAAATGTTGGTGACGGGGTGAAAACCCCCGATGTAGAATGCCAGCCAAGGTCTTTGATTTGCAGTTGGAGGAAGACAGATTGGGGGTCTCAGTTTGTCTCAGAAGGTTGGTGGAAAGATCTTTGATTGAAGGTTCAGCGGCGGCAGCGGCGGCACATGAAACTTCGCGGAAATCTTAGCCGATTCTTTCTCAGTAAGTCTGTTTTGTCATCAAGTCTTTTAATAGCTTCTGGAAAACAATCAGCCTGAAGGAATCCGGGACTTTGAGAGGAATTAGAAGTCAGACGTCTTCCAGGAGATTAAAATAAGCGATCAGCAGCGAGCCGAACCTTCCGGGGCCGGAGAGGAGAGAATTAATCCCAAAGACAAGCTGGACCTTCCGGAAACTTCACAAGTTGCCAATAATAAACCTCTGACATCGAATATACAAGACCCGTATTTAAGAAGCACTCCGCCTTTTACCACTAAAGGAGATCTCCACTCACAGCAACCACTCCCCTTCTACAACATCAGCATTGTAACAACAATATAAACAGTACTCATCACTGACAATCCAATAGAAGATGACTGGAACATCTCCTCCTGTCTGATTTCCGTCCATTTCCACAACGTCCCGCACTCCCAGCATGCTTTGCAGCTTCTCCTTCATTTCTAAGGACTACATATCCCATGGTACCTTGCTGATTTCTGTACTGACTCCGCCCCCTGAAATGCCTTCCCTCAGAAGGCGGGCTCTGTGAAATATGCGATACAGCAGTGCCTACTCACAGGGTAAAGTCACTCCGTGACACAGTCATGATGTCACCATCCCGCCTATCCACCTCGTCCAATCAGAGAACGCTTTGTATTCATCAAGAGGATGCAATGAATGGCGCCAATTCACAATGCAGCACGGGACCCAGAGGCTATCGGAGATCACTGTAGTAGTGGTGTAGCAGAGTAGTGACAGTGTAGTAACGGTGTATTAGTGGTGTCTATATAGTGATGGGGGATCCCACATGTATGGATACAGTGCCTGGAAAAAGTATTCATACCCCTTGAAATTCCCCACATTTTCTCATGTTACAACCAAAAACATAAATGTATTTTATTGGGATTTTATGTGATAGACCAACACAAAGTGTCACATAATTGTGAAGTGGAAGGAAAATGAGAAATGATACAAATAAATATGTGAAAAGTGTGGGGGGGGGCATTTGTATTCAGCCCCCTTTACTCTGATAACTAAAATCTAGAGGAACCAATTGCCTTCAGAAGTCACCTAATTAGTAAATAGAGTCCACCTGTGTGTCATTTAATCTCAGTATAAATACAGCTGTTCTGTGAAGCCCTCAGAGGTTTGTTAGAGAATCTTAGTGAACAAACAGCATCATGAAGGCCAAGGAACACACCAGACAGGTCAGGGATAAAGTTGTGGAGAAGTATAAAGCAGGGTTAGGTTATAAAAAAATCTCCCAAGCTTTGAACATCTCACGGAGCTCTGTTCAATCCATCATCGGAAAATGGAAAGAGTATGGCACAACTGCAAACCTACCAAGACATGGCCGTCCACCTAAACTGACCGGCCGGGCAAGGAGAACATTCATCAGAGAAGAGCCAAGAGGTCCATGGTAACTCTGGAGGAGCTGCAGAGATCCACAGCTCAGGTGGGAGAATCTGTCCACAGGACAACTATTAGTCGTGTTCTCCACAAATCTGCCCTTTATGGAAGAGTGACAAGAAGAAAGACATTGGTGAAAGAAAGTCATAAGAAGTCCTGTTTGTAGTTTGTGAGAAGCCATGTGGAGGACACAGCAAACATGTGGAAGAAGGTGATCTGGTCAGAGGAGACCAAAATTCAACTTTATGGCCTAAAAGTAAAACGCTATGTGTGGGGAAAACTAACACTGCACATCACCCTGAACACACCATCCCCACCGTGAAACATGGTGGTGGCAGCATCATGTGGTGGGGATGGTTTTCTTCAGCAGGGACAGGGAAGCTGGTCAGAGTTGATGGGAAGATGGATGGAGACAAATACAGGACAATCTTAGAAGAAAACCTGTTAGAATCTACAAAAGACTTGAGACCGGGGAGGAGGTTCACCTTCCAGCAGGACAACGACCCGAAACATCCAGCCAGAGCTACAATGGAATGGTTTAGATCAAAGCATATTCATGTGTTAGAATGGCCCAGTCACAGTCCAGACCTAAATCACATTGAGAATCTGTGACAAGACTTGAAAATTGCTGATCACAGACGCTCTCCATCCAATCTGACAGAGCTTGAGATATTTTACAAAGAAGAATGGGCAGAAATGTCCTCTCTAGATGTGCAAAGCTGGTAGAGACATCCCCAAAAAGACTTGTAGAGAAAGGGGGTTCTACAAAGTATTGACTCCGGGGGGCGCCATACAAATGCCCCTCCCCCACACTTTTCACATATTTATTTGTATCATTTATCATTTTCCTTCCACTTCACAATTATGTGACACTTTGTGTTGGTCTATCACAAAATGTGGGGAATTTCAAGGGGTATGAATACTTTTTCAAGGCTCTGTAGTTGGACCAAGCTGGAACAATGTAAAAAAAAAAGGTCCATTATAAGAGAAGAAAACAAAAATGAAACTAAACGACAACCAGAAAAAGGCGGATAATGTGAGCGAAATAAACCGACCAATCAGCTGCCAGAAATGTAAAAAATATTTCCTATTATTGCCCTGAGTGAGGAAAACACAGACTACTGAGTGCAGGGCCCCCGGGGGCCACAGGTTGGGCGCTGTGCTCTCCCCCACGTATGTTCCGCCATATTTCTCTCTGGTCCTATTAGAAATTCCTGGCGGATCATCAAATTCTCATCCAATAAATGAGGAGGAAAAATAAACGCTGAGCAAATGTCCGTCATGGCGGAGAGCAGATTATAGAGGTCAGGTACTCCGGGAGTGGCAATACACCGTATACGCAGACTATCACTCCCCATACTTCCTATAGTCCACAGACTATCACTCCCTATACTTCCTATACTCTGCAGACTATCACTCCCTATACTTCCTATACTCTGCAGACTATCACTCCCCATACTTCCTATACTCTGCAGACTATCACTCCCCATACTTCCTATACTCTGCAGACTATCACTCCCCATACTTCCTATACTCTGCAGACTATCACTCCCCATACTTCCTATACTCTGCAGACTATCACTCCCCATACTTCCTATACTCTGCAGACTATCACTCCCCATACTTCCTATAGTCCGCAGACTATCACTCCCCATACTTCCTATACTCTGCAGACTATCACTCCCCATACTTCCTATACTCTGCAGACTATCACTCCCCATACTTCCTATAGTCCGCAGACTATCACTCCCCATACTTCCTATACTCTGCAGACTATCACTCCCCACACTTCCTATAGTCCGCAGACTATCACTCCCAATACTTCCTATAGTCCACAGACTATCACTCCCCATACTTCCTATACTCTGCAGACTATCACTCCCCATACTTCCTATAGTCCACAGACTATCACTCCCCATACTTCCTATAGTCTGCAGACTATCACTCCCCATACTTCCTATACTCTGCAGACTATCACTCCCCATACTTCCTATAGTCCACAGACTATCACTCCCCATACTTCCTATAGTCCGCAGACTATCACTCCCCATACTTCCTATACTCTGCAGACTATCACTCCCCATACTTCCTATACTCTGCAGACTATCACTCCCCATACTTCCTATACTCCGCAGACTATCACTCCCCATACTTCCTATACTCTGCAGACTATCACTCCCCATACTTCCTATAGTCCGCAGACTATCACTCCCCATACTTCCTATACTCTGCAGACTATCACTCCCCATACTTCCTATACTCTGCAGACTATCACTCCCCATACTTCCTATAGTCCGCAGACTATCACTCCCCATACTTCCTATACTCTGCAGACTATCACTCCCCATACTTCCTATACTCTGCAGACTATCACTCCCCATACTTCCTATACTCTGCAGACTATCACTCCCCATACTTCCTATAGTCCGCAGACTATCACTCCCCATACTTCCTATAGTCCGCAGACTATCACTCCCCATACTTCCTATACTCTGCAGACTATCACTCCCCATACTTCCTATAGTCTGCAGACTATCACTCCCCATACTTCCTATACTCTGCAGACTATCACTCCCCATACTTCCTATACTCTGCAGACTATCACTCCCCATACTTCCTATAGTCCGCAGACTATCACTCCCCATACTTCCTATACTCTGCAGACTATCACTCCCCATACTTCCTATACTCTGCAGACTATCACTCCCCATACTTCCTATACTCTGCAGACTATCACTCCCCATACTTCCTATACTCTGCAGACTATCACTCCCCATACTTCCTATACTCTGCAGACTATCACTCCCCATACTTCCTATACTCTGCAGACTATCACTCCCCATACTTCCTATAGTCCGCAGACTATCACTCCCCATACTTCCTATAGTCCGCAGACTATCACTCCCCATACTTCCTATACTCTGCAGACTATCACTCCCCATACTTCCTATAGTCCGCAGACTATCACTCCCCATACTTCCTATACTCTGCAGACTATCACTCCCCATACTTCCTATAGTCCGCAGACTATCACTCCCCATACTTCCTATAGTCTGCAGACTATCACTCCCCATACTTCCTATAGTCCGCAGACTATCACTCCCCATACTTCCTATACTCTGCAGACTATCACTCCCCATACTTCCTATAGTCCACAGACTATCACTCCCCATACTTCCTATACTCTGCAGACTATCACTCCCCATACTTCCTATACTCTGCAGACTATCACTCCCCATACTTCCTATAGTCCGCAGACTATCACTCCCCATACTTCCTATAGTCCGCAGACTATCACTCCCCATACTTCCTATAGTCCACAGACTATCACTCCCCATACTTCCTATAGTCCGCAGACTATCACTCCCCATACTTCCTATACTCTGCAGACTATCACTCCCTATACTTCCTATACTCTGCAGACTATCACTCCCTATACTTCCTATACTCTGCAGACTATCACTCCCCATACTTCCTATACTCTGCAGACTATCACTCCCCATACTTCCTATACTCTGCAGACTATCACTCCCCATACTTCCTATACTCTGCAGACTATCACTCCCCATACTTCCTATACTCTGCAGACTATCACTCCCCATACTTCCTATACTCTGCAGACTATCACTCCCCATACTTCCTATACTCTGCAGACTATCACTCCCCATACTTCCTATAGTCCGCAGACTATCACTCCCCATACTTCCTATACTCTGCAGACTATCACTCCCCATACTTCCTATACTCTGCAGACTATCACTCCCCATACTTCCTATACTCTGCAGACTATCACTCCCCATACTTCCTATACTCTGCAGACTATCACTCCCCATACTTCCTATAGTCCACAGACTATCACTCCCCATACTTCCTATACTCTGCAGACTATCACTCCCCATACTTCCTATACTCTGCAGACTATCACTCCCCATACTTCCTGTACTCTGCAGACTATCACTCCCCATACTTCCTATACTCTGCAGACTATCACTCCCCATACTTCCTATACTCTGCAGACTATCACTCCCCATACTTCCTATAGTCCGCAGACTATCACTCCCCATACTTCCTATAGTCCGCAGACTATCACTCCCCATACTTCCTATACTCTGCAGACTATCACTCCCCATACTTCCTATACTCTGCAGACTATCACTCCCCATACTTCCTATAGTCCGCAGACTATCACTCCCCATACTTCCTATAGTCCGCAGACTATCACTCCCCATACTTCCTATAGTCCACAGACTATCACTCCCCATACTTCCTATAGTCCGCAGACTATCACTCCCCATACTTCCTATAGTCCACAGACTATCACTCCCCATACTTCCTATAGTCCACAGACTATCACTCCCCATACTTCCTATACTCTGCAGACTATCACTCCCCATACTTCCTATAGTCCGCAGACTATCACTCCCCATACTTCCTATAGTCCACAGACTATCACTCCCCATACTTCCTATACTCTGCAGACTATCACTCCCCATACTTCCTATACTCTGCAGACTATCACTCCCTATACTTCCTATAGTCCACAGACTATCACTCCCCATACTTCCTATACTCTGCAGACTATCACTCCCCATACTTCCTATAGTCCACAGACTATCACTCCCCATACTTCCTATAGTCCGCAGACTATCACTCCCCATACTTCCTATAGTCCGCAGACTATCACTCCCCATACTTCCTATAGTCCGCAGACTATCACTCCCCATACTTCCTATACTCTGCAGACTATCACTCCCCATACTTCCTATAGTCCGCAGACTATCACTCCCCATACTTCCTATAGTCCACAGACTATCACTCCCCATACTTCCTATAGTCCACAGACTATCACTCCCCATACTTCCTATAGTCCGCAGACTATCACTCCCCATACTTCCTATACTCTGCAGACTATCACTCCCCATACTTCCTATAGTCCACAGACTATCACTCCCCATACTTCCTATAGTCCGCAGACTATCACTCCCCATACTTCCTATACTCTGCAGACTATCACTCCCCATACTTCCTATAGTCCGCAGACTATCACTCCCCATACTTCCTATAGTCCACAGACTATCACTCCCCATACTTCCTATAGTCCGCAGACTATCACTCCCCATACTTCCTATACTCTGCAGACTATCACTCCCCATACTTCCTATAGTCCGCAGACTATCACTCCCCATACTTCCTATAGTCCACAGACTATCACTCCCCATACTTCCTATAGTCCGCAGACTATCACTCCCCATACTTCCTATAGTCCGCAGACTATCACTCCCCATACTTCCTATACTCTGCAGACTATCACTCCCCATACTTCCTATACTCTGCAGACTATCACCCCCCATACTTCCTATACTCTGCAGACTATCACTCCCCATACTTCCTATAGTCCACAGACTATCACTCCCCACACTTCCTATACTCTGCAGACTATCACTCCCCACACTTCCTATAGTCCACAGACTATCACTCCCCATACTTCCTATACTCTGCAGACTATCACTCCCCATACTTCCTATACTCTGCAGACTATCACTCCCCATACTTCCTATAGTCTGCAGACTATCACTCCCCATACTTCCTATAGTCCACAGACTATCACTCCCCATACTTCCTATAGTCCGCAGACTATCACTCCCCATACTTCCTATAGTCCACAGACTATCACTCCCCATACTTCCTATAGTCCGCAGACTATCACTCCCCATACTTCCTATAGTCCACAGACTATCACTCCCCATACTTCCTATAGTCCGCAGACTATCACTCCCCATACTTCCTATAGTCCACAGACTATCACTCCCCATACTTCCTATAGTCCGCAGACTATCACTCCCCATACTTCCTATACTCTGCAGACTATCACTCCCCATACTTCCTATACTCTGCAGACTATCACTCCCCATACTTCCTATAGTCCGCAGACTGTCACTCCCCATACTTCCTATACTCTGCAGACTATCACTCCCCATACTTCCTATAGTCCGCAGACTATCACTCCCCATACTTCCTATACTCTGCAGACTATCACTCCCCATACTTCCTATACTCTGCAGACTATCACTCCCCATACTTCCTATAGTCCACAGACTATCACTCCCAATACTTCCTATAGTCCACAGACTATCACTCCCCATACTTCCTATACTCTGCAGACTATCACTCCCCATACTTCCTATAGTCCACAGACTATCACTCCCCATACTTCCTATACTCTGCAGACTATCACTCCCCATACTTCCTATACTCTGCAGACTATCACTCCCCATACTTCCTATACTCTGCAGACTATCACTCCCCATACTTCCTATACTCTGCAGACTATCACTCCCCATACTTCCTATACTCTGCAGACTATCACTCCCCATACTTCCTATACTCTGCAGACTATCACTCCCCATACTTCCTATACTCTGCAGACTATCACTCCCCATACTTCCTATAGTCCGCAGACTATCACTCCCCATACTTCCTATAGTCCGCAGACTATCACTCCCCATACTTCCTATACTCTGCAGACTATCACTCCCCATACTTCCTATACTCTGCAGACTATCACTCCCCATACTTCCTATACTCTGCAGACTATCACTCCCCATACTTCCTATACTCTGCAGACTATCACTCCCCATACTTCCTATACTCTGCAGACTATCACTCCCCATACTTCCTATACTCTGCAGACTATCACTCCCCATACTTCCTATACTCTGCAGACTATCACTCCCCATACTTCCTATACTCTGCAGACTATCACTCCCCATACTTCCTATACTCTGCAGACTATCACTCCCCATACTTCCTATACTCTGCAGACTATCACTCCCCATACTTCCTATAGTCCGCAGACTATCACTCCCCATACTTCCTATACTCTGCAGACTATCACTCCCCATACTTCCTATAGTCCACCGACTATCACTCCCCATACTTCCTATAGTCCGCAGACTATCACTCCCCATACTTCCTATACTCTGCAGACTATCACTCCCCATACTTCCTATACTCTGCAGACTATCACTCCCCATACTTCCTATAGTCCACAGACTATCACTCCCCATACTTCCTATACTCTGCAGACTATCACTCCCCATACTTCCTATAGTCCACAGACTATCACTTCCTATATTGCCTATACTCTGCAGACTATCACTCTCTATACGCCCTATACTCTGCAGACTATCACTCTCTATACGCCCTATACTCTGCAGACTATCACTCTCTATACGCCCTATACTCTGCAGACTATCACGCCCTATATTGCCTATACTTTTCAGATTATCAGTCCCCATCACTCTCTATATGCCCTATATTCTGCAGACTATCACTCTCTATATGCCCTATATTCTGCAGACTATCATGCCCTATATTCCCTATACTCTGCAGACTACTGAAGTGGCTGAATTTCAGTCCAGAACCAGAAGCCATATCTTTGATCTTTCCCAACACCAACTGATTAGCCTTTTGTATTGGCTCCCAATGGTCTTGTACCCAAGAGCTGGGTGTTCTGGGCCGAACGTCTTCTGATGTCCCCAACAGGAGGTCCGAGGGCATTAGGCCGTATCGCCAAAATATTAGGAAAAAGTGCGAGTGACCGGTAGATTTGTAAATAGTGTTTTTATAGGCCTATACCATGGCCCCTTTGTGGTGGTGCCAGCGATCCCGGTGACTCAACTTTAGAGTCCGCAGCACCCCCAGAAGGGTGCGGTTGAACCACTCAGAGACGCCATTACCTTGGGGGTGATAGGGAGTGTTATGGGAATTTCTGATGCCACTCAACTGACAGAATTCAGTCTTTATTATGGATTCAAAGTTCGGGCCTTGATCCAACAGAATCCTTTTTTGGGCAGCTGTACGGTTGGACAAGGTGCTCCCAAAAAGAGTTTTGCAGTGGTGGCAGCTGTCTGGTCCTTGGTAGGCACCACCACCTCAAATTTGGTGAAGTGGTCAATGAAGACCAGCCCATACTAAAACCCGGAGCGAGCCCTGGAGATCATTAGGAAATCCATAGCCACCAACTCAGAAGGTTCAGAATTGGTGATCGCCATGGGGGCCGCCCTCTCTGGAGGAGCCTTGTGCACAGTGTAACTTTCACACTCCCGGCAGGCCTTGTGTACCCTCTGATAGTGGTACACAATAGTGGCAGAAGAAATTCCTCTAAACCAGTCTAGGTTTCAAACCAGTCTCTGATCCACCCTGAAAAGGCCACCTGCGTGGAGCACCTGACAGACTTGCAAGATGTGCGAATGAGGGACCACGACTTGGAGGATATCCCTTTGCTCAGTGGGGATGTGTGTGCTTGGCGGTAGTGTATCTTGTCCTATAATTCCAGCCATTCCTTTAGGAAGGCCCAGGAAACAGGAGATAACTTTTGGCACTCTCAAGAAGTGGGCTTGTGTTTCCAGGAAAGATAGCGTTGTACCTGCACCTTCTTTTGTATCAGCGCCCACTCTATTCGCTCGTACAGTTCGACAGCTTTGGCTTGTGGGTTTGCTTCCCAGTCTTCAATGGTGTGGAGAATAGCTGGCACAGGCAGGACAGGGGCGACTTCTATGTCCTCCTGGTTAGAGTCCACGTCCTCCCTTGGGTTCTACACCAGAAAACCGGACAGACTGTTGATATGCCCATTAAGCTTCCTTGGCCTATAATGGTGTACAAGACAAATGGCAGGCTATGGTTATTTGTGAACTATCACAATGTTATCAAAGTCAGAGTAGGCCAGCAATGGGTCTGAGGTCAGTCCCTGCTTAAGTGTTTTAAAAGCCTGCTGTTGTTGTTCATCACATTGACCTTGAATGGAAGGTGAGGATCCACCCTTCTACTGGGTACTGTGCCTGCACAACAATTGGGTAAGCAAAGCAGCTATCTTGGGGCGAATTTCAGGATGAACCGCCAGTAATATCCCACTAGACCCTGGTAGGAGCGCTATTCAGTAATGGTTTTTGGCGTTTGCCAATCCTGAATGGCCTGCACCTTTCACGGATCCGGGGACACGCCTCCAGCTTCGACCACATGCCCCAGGTACATATCTTCATCAGGCACTGGAAGGTGCTGGGGGCATTACTGAGGCCGAAGTGCAGGTGATTAAACTCAAACAGTCCCAGGGGTATAATAAAGGCGGTCTTCTCCCAGTCTTGGTCCCCTACTGGGACTTGCCAGTAGCCACTGGCCAGGTCCAGGGTAGAGGAGAACTTGGCTTGTCCAAGGCTCATTAGGGATTCCTCTACCCAAAGAAGGGGATAAGCTTCCTTGTGGTTGCATGCGTTCAAATTGTGATAGTTTACAAATAACCATAGCCTGCCATTTGTTTGTCTTGTACACCAGTAACAGGAGCGGTCCATGGACTCCGGCTTTCCTGGATCACCCCACTTTGCAACATATTGCGAAGCAACTCCTTGACTTCTTGACAATGCGTGGGGGGGGGGAGGTGACGCTGACAGTACTGCTCCCAGATGGGCAGTGTCCTACCCGTATGAATAAGGTGGTCAATGGCTTACGTGAACCCGTAATATTCAGGGCTGGTGGTAAACACCAGTAAGTGCTTCTCTAATAACTGATGGCACAGTCTCTGCTGAGCTAAGAAGTCTTTAAAGGTAACATCCAGCTGCTTCAACAGGGACATGTGTTGGGTCTTGTCTCCTCCCAAGAAAGAAGCCAAGGCTGCCTACAAAGGAGCGCATACCGCTTTCACCCGAGGGACAGTGTATTAGTCTGCCAATGTGGCATGCCTGGGCAGTGAGATTGGCATTGTCCCTACATTGACGAGTTGCACCAGCACTCTTCCGCTGTGAACCTTAGATAGGGTTCGGCCCACATACCATTCTCCTGGCGTCAGGGAGTCCTTGTGAGGTTCTACCATAATTGTGGCTCTCTGTAGCTTTCTGTGGGCCCCTACTGGGATGGGCCAATCCACCTTTTGCAGGGATGCCAACATTAGCTTTTGCTTTGGGGGTATGCGGACCTTCCCCACTTGTTCCGGTTGCCTTTTTGTCGCCCTGCATTGGGCCCCGTAAGCTTGAATTACTCTGAGCCAGACTGTTCCCAGGCCACAGCCATGGGTCCGAATGTACAAATTTGGCCTGTAGGCGTGAGAAATCCAGGTGTTTAAAAACATTCATCCTCAGCCCTATGGGTACTGTGGGGTTGACTGGGCCTGCGGGTCACAACTACTCTGTTCTACCACCTGGTCCTCAATTTGGACCCTCATCCAGGTAATGCCAGGATAAGCAGATTATTGCCCTCTCGTGGGATAGCCAGCCGGGATCCAACTGTTCCCGGGCTCCAAACCTTTTCACATAGCAGTCATATTCCATTATGGTGACCTCTGACCCAGTGTCAGGTAAACATTGGATTTCTTGCCCATTGACTAGGGTGGATATCACTGGGCTCGGAGCAACCATGCCTTTGGACAGCCTGGATGGGTTCCTGGATCCAGACTGCTCACAGTTCTTGGATATGTGTCCATAGCACCACCAACATTTTCAGTCTTCTTCAGGGTCCCTGCGCTATGGGTTTTTGCCCCTAAGGGGTTGGGGTAAATCCTTCTTGGAGGAGGCTACCTTCTGTTTCAAGGAGACCACATCCTGAGCCAGCTTTGTCAGCATTGTTTGCATTGTTGACAGGGGTGAAGGTGCCAAGGCCTCCTCTTGGAGGTATGCAGGCTTAAACTTCTTGGTGACCGCTACGATTGTGTCTGCCTCTTCTTGTTCCCGAGCAACCGCATCCACTACAGCATTGTTGAAGGAAATGGTAGGTTGTGTCTTAACTTTCTCCTGCAGGGCTCTCCAAACTGGGCCTGCATTCTGACCATTTATGAACTGATCCCTTAGTATGTAGTCTGAATCAGTTATGTCAGCACAGCCACGTAAATCCCTCTTTTACAGGCACCTCCAGAGGTTCTATATGGCCACTGGGTAGAGGGTGAGGCTCTTGTACTCCTGCTGCTTTCTTAGGAAGTAACTTGGCCACAGCTCTGGCAGCAATAGTTTCTCCGCAAACAGGCCCTCCAAGTGTGACGATCCATTCTAAAGTAGCACGCTCGTGTTCTGGGAGTGCCATCACCACATGGAGGCATCAGCCTCTAAGGCTTTAATAGCCAGCTCCGCCTCCAGCCAGGCCTAGACCTCTTACAGTCGCACAGCACTGTCCAGTCTCTCCTCCCACTATGGTACCACAATGGTAAAGCCATTGAACTTCGGTATTAGGGATATGGCCGATCCTAGCGGAACCATGCTGAAGCCCAATCCTCCTTAAGGGATGTATCCTACAAAGTGTAGGTGGGGTGCAGCATGGTGCGGTGGCAATAATTCACACAGTCGGGTGCTATAGAGAACTTGTATTGAAGTAATGCAGTAGCAGCTCACAACAACCCAGAGGTAGGACCGACCAACCAGGTGCACTCACAGTTTTCAGCAAAAAGAATGGAGAGATGCTCAGCCAGACTGACAGCGCCTGTAAAAAGGGCAGAATGCGGCCTGGCTGTGTTGTGCCCAATCAGGAGGATGTCCAGAGGAGTAGCAGACTCTACGCTTTCCCTCCCTGCCAGGAGCCTTTCCCTACCACTAGTACTGTCCCTAACAGGCGGGGTATGTTTCCATACACTGCCCAATGACTTCTAATGATCAGACTTCCATTGATCAGACTTCCAATGATCGGACTTCCAATGATCGGACTTCTAATGATCGGACTTCTAATGATCGGACTTCCACTGATCGGACTTCCAATGACTGGACTTCCAATGATCGGACTTCTAATGATCGGACTTCCAATGACTGGACTTCCAATGACCAGACTTCCAATGACCGGACTTCCAATGATCGGACTTCCAATGATCGGACTTCCAATGATCGGACTTCCAATGATCGGACTTCTAATGATCGGACTTCCAATGATCGGACTTCCAATGACTGGACTTCCATTGATCGGACTTCCAATGATCGGACTTCCAATGACTGGACTTCTAATGATCGGACTTCCAATGATCGGACTTCCAATGATCGGACTTCTAATGATCGGACTTCCAATGATCGGACTTCCAATGACTGGACTTCTAATGATCGGACTTCCAATGATCGGACTTCCAATGACTGGACTTCCAATGATCGGACTTCTAATGATCGGACTTCCAATGATCGGACTTCCAATGATCGGACTTCCAATGACTGGACTTCCAATGATCGGACTTCCAATGACTGGACTTCCAATGATCGGACTTCCAATGATCGGACTTCTAATGATCGGACTTCTAATGATCAGACTTCCAATGATCAGACTTCTAACGTTCCCACGTTTTCTCTTCTCCTTCATTGTTTATTTTCTGTAATAACCTCTCTGCTTGAACCTGCTAAATATATCCCAGAATTCATCCGTAAAATGTCACAAAGCCATAGTTTTCTCATTCTGCGTTTCCAGGATCCCAAATATTGTCACAGTGTGCGCAAATATTCTATTTATAGGAGGCACCATGGCATTTTCTCTATTTTCATTCTAACTTTCTCACAGCACTCTGAAGTCATCGAAGGATTAAAAGTTAGACATGCCCAGGAACACTGAGAACCAGCCAGGGATGTGAGCTCCACGCTCTGGAGGTATTCTGATTCTAGGGAGAGGGCGGCTGCAACATCTGGGAACCTTCCAGGAGACCAATCATGAATGAGGTGACCAGAAAGTTTGCAGTTCAAGGAAACCTTTACTGAAATAAATATCATCACTCAACCGTCACTAAGGGTGCAAGCTGCCTGACCGTCCTTGGCTGAAGGAGTCTTTGATCCAAACAAGAATGCAGCAAGTGAAGTCATAACTCCTGACTGGCATGCTTGTTGTGGGTTAGTCAGTGACTCCAACTGCTGTTGTGTCACAGGCTAGCCACATTTTCAGGTGAATGTCCTCCATGTGCATAGCCCGGTGGTAATGGAGTACCTGTACCTTTTAACCTGTTCCTGTTTAGACTAAGGTACAGTGGGCATGGGATCTTCCCCTAAACGCCATTGCAGAGGCACCTCCAGGAGGGCCCAGCACCACCCAGTAGCCCATTCTATACCTTCATCTGGCCATATGGCAATGGAGCCCAATAGCAGCCTCACCCAGCACTTCTTCATTTCCAGAAGATGTTCCCATCTAGAGGTTTGGAGAAGGAGGAGTCCAGGTAGTCAAAGCTATTTGACTATTTTCTGAAGTGAAGTTGCTTTGCATATTTACATCCTTTCTGTCATCCTATTGGGGAGACATTCCTTAGTTGCAAACAGAAAGAGAACAGCAGAGATGTTGAAGAATGGCTCATACTAATAGGGGTTTTGTCAGAGTACTACATCTCATGACAAAGGATGTGAGTAGTCCCTTTCCTTCCTTCCTTCCTTCCTTCCTTCCTTCCTTCCTTCCTTCCTTCCTTCCTTCCTTCCCTCCTAGAGGGTTAGAGCCTCAATAATTACATCATTTCATGCCTCGGCCCTACCTCCCATAACCAACTCTCCAGGTGGACTCCTGCCAGATTATTTATATAGAATCCTCACCCAAGTTGCCCCACACTGGCGGGGCAGGAGTGCCACCTCCTCACTATCTATGGTGCTATCAATGGCATCCTCTCCTGGTCTTCTTCCAAGTCTAAAGTCTTTTGACTTCAGCCATAGGTCAGCCAAGGATGACATAATTCCTAACCATGTGGATAGGAGTTTCATTGTCCCCTTCTCTCTATACTCCCATCATCCCGTTGTCTCTATACTCCCATCACCCCATTGTCTCTATACTCCCATTGTCCTATTGTCTCTTTACTCTCATCATCTCATTTTCTCTATACTTCCATCATCCCATTGTCTCTATACTCCCATCATCCCATTGTCTCTATACTCCCATCATCCCATTGTCTCTATACTCCCATCATCTCATTGTCTCTATACTTCCATCATCCCATTGTCTCTATACTCCCATCATCCCATTGTCTCTATACTCCCATCATCCCATTGTCTCTATACTCCCATCATCCCATTGTCTCTATACTCCCATCATCTCATTGTCTCTATACTCCCATCATCCCATTGTCTCTATACTCCCATCATCCCATTGTCTCTTTACTCCCATTGTCCTATTGTCTCTATACTCTCATCACCTCATTGTCTCTATACTCCCATCATCCCGTTGTCTCTATACTCCCATCATCCCATTGTCTCTATACTCCCATTGTCCTATTGTCTCTTTACTCTCATCATCTCATTTTCTCTATACTTCCATCATCCCATTGTCTCTATACTCCCATCATCTCATTGTCTCTATACTCCCATTGTCCTATTGTCTCTATACTCTCATCACCTCATTGTCTCTATACTCCCATCATCCCGTTGTCTCTTTACTCCCATTGTCCTATTGTCTCTATACTCTCATCACCTCATTGTCTCTATACTCCCATCATCCCGTTGTCTCTATACTCCCATCATCCCATTGTCTCTATACTCCTATTGTCCTATTGTCTCTTTACTCTCATCATCTCATTTTCTCTATACTTCCATCATCCCATTGTCTCTATACTCCCATCATCCCATTGTCTCTTTACTCCCATTGTCCTATTGTCTCTATACTCTCATCACCTCATTGTCTCTATACTCCCATCATCCCGTTGTCTCTATACTCCCATCATCCCATTGTCTCTATACTCCCATTGTCCTATTGTCTCTTTACTCTCATCATCTCATTGTCTCTATACTCCCATCATCCCATTGTCTCTATACTCCCATCATCCCATTGTCTCTATACTCCCATCATCTCATTGTCTCTATACTCCCATCATCCCATTGTCTCTATACTCCCATCATCTCATTGTCTCTATACTCCCATCATCCCATTGTCTCTATACTTCCATCATCCCATTGTCTCTATACTCCCATCATCCCATTGTCTCTATACTCCCATCATCTCATTGTCTCTATACTCCCATCATCCCATTGTCTCTATACTCCCATCATCTCATTGTCTCTATACTCCCATCATCCCATTGTCTCTATACTTCCATCATCCCATTGTCTCTATACTCCCATCATCCCATTGTCTCTATACTCCCATTGTCCTATTGTCTCTTTACTCTCATCATCTCATTTTCTCTATACTCCCATCATCCCATTGTCTCTATACTCCCATCATCCCATTGTCTCTATACTCCCATCATCTCATTGTCTCTATACTCCCATCATCCCATTGTCTCTATACTCCCATCATCTCATTGTCTCTATACTCTCATCATCCCATTGTCTCTATACTCCCATCATCCCATTGTCTCTATACTCCCATCATCCCATTGTCTCTATACTTCCATCATCCCATTGCCTCTATACTCCCATCATCCCATTGTCTCTATACTCCCATCATCCAGTTGTCTCTATACTCCCATCATCCCGTTGTCTCTATACTCCCATCATCCCATTGTTTCTATACTCCCATCATCCCGTTGTCTCTATACTCCCAGCATCCCATTGTCTCTATACTCCCATCATCCCGTTGTCTCTATACTCCCATCATCTCATTGTCTCTATACTCCCATCATCCCATTGTCTCTATACTCCCATCATCCCATTGTCTCTATACTCCCATCATCCCATTGTCTCTATACTCCCATCATCCAGTTGTCTCTATACTCCCATCATCCCATTGTCTCTATACTCCCATCATCCCGTTGTCTCTATACTCCCATCATCCCATTGTCTCTATACTCCCATCATCCCATTGTCTCTATACTCCCATCATCCAGTTGTCTCTATACTCCCATCATCCCGTTGTCTCTATACTCCCATCATCCCATTGTCTCTATACTCCCATCATCCAGTTGTCTCTATACTCCCATCATCCCGTTGTCTCTATACTCCCATCATCCCATTGTCTCTATACTCCCATCATCCCATTGTCTCTATACTCCCATCATCCAGTTGTCTCTATACTCCCATCATCTCATTGTCTCTATACTCCCATCATCCCATTGTCTCTATACTCCCATCATCCCATTGTCTCTATACTCCCATCATCCCATTGTCTCTATACTCCCATCATCCAGTTGTCTCTATACTCCCATCATCCCGTTGTCTCTATACTCCCATCATCCCATTGTCTCTATACTCCCATCATCCAGTTGTCTCTATACTACCATCATCCCATTGTCATTATACTCCCATCATCCCATTGTCTCTATACTCCCATCATCCCATTGTCTCTATACTCCCATCATCCAGTTGTCTCTATACTCCCATCATCCCGTTGTCTCTATACTCCCATCATCCCATTGTCTCTATACTCCCATCATCCCGTTGTCTCTATACTCCCAGCATCCCATTGTCTCTATACTCCCATCATCCCGTTGTCTCTATACTCCCATCATCTCATTGTCTCTATACTCCCATCATCCCATTGTCTCTATACTCCCATCATCCCATTGTCTCTATACTCCCATCATCCCATTGTCTCTATACTCTCATCATCCCGTTGTCTCTATACTCCCATCATCCCGTTGTTTCTATACTCCCATCATCCCATTGTCTCTATACTCCCATCATCCCATTGTCTCTATACTCCCATCATCCCATTGTCTCTATACTCTCATCATCCCATTGTTTCTATACTCCCATAATCCCGTTGTCTCTATACTCCCATCATCCCGTTGTTTCTATACTCCCATCATCCCATTGTCTCTATACTCCCATCATCCCATTGTCTCTATACTCTCATCATCCCGTTGTCTCTATACTCCCATCATCCCGTTGTCTCTATACTCCCATCATCCCGTTGTCTCTATACTCCCATCATCCCATTGTCTCTATACTCCCATCATCCCATTGTCTCTATACTCCCATCATCCCATTGTCTCTATACTCCCATCATCCCATTGTCTCTATACTCTCATCATCCCGTTGTCTCTATACTCCCATCATCCCGTTGTCTCTATACTCTCATCATCCCGTTGTCTCTATACTCTCATCATCCCATTGTCTCTATACTCCCATCATCCCATTGTCTCTATACTTCCATCATCTCATTGTCTCTATACTTCCATCATCCCATTGTCTCTATACTCCCATCATCCCATTGTCTCTATACTCTCATCATCCCATTGTCTCTATACTCCCATCATCCCGTTGTCTCTATACTCTCATCATCCCGTTGTCTCTATACTCTCATCATCCCGTTGTCTCTATACTCCCATCATCCCGTTGTCTCTATACTCCCAGCATCCCATTGTCTCTATACTCCCATCATCCCGTTGTCTCTATACTCCCATCATCTCATTGTCTCTATACTCCCATCATCCCATTGTCTCTATACTCCCATCATCCCATTGTCTCTATACTCTCATCATCCCATTGTCTCTATACTCCCATCATCCCGTTGTCTCTATACTCTCATCATCCCATTGTCTCTATACTCTCATCATCCCATTGTCTCTATACTCCCATCATCCCATTGTCTCTATACTCTCATCATCCCATTGTCTCTATACTCCCATCATCCCATTGTCTCTATACTCCCATCATCCCATTGTCTCTATACTCCCATCATCCCGTTGTCTCTATACTTCTGCTGTGATTGTACTCAGTGCTGCTGATCTTCCTGTTTTATATACAGTATATTCTCTCCAGCACATCATTGTTCTGGACCAAATTCCTGATAGTGACAATAGTGGACCGATCTGTTCAATATATATCAGCATGGCTGCTTGTAGTCTCCATGGAGGTGTGTGTACCAGGGAGACAACACAGGAACACAACCAAGAGATTGTTGTCACCCCATAACAGGAAGTGCCTGAACAAGGCCCCTATTGGCAGGGTCACCAGAGATTCTTTTCAGGGGGTTAATTGCAAACAACTTTGTAAAATCCATTAATAGTGTTAAACTTATGTGAGATTTTAGTGATGGGGTTTGGATCTACCTTACAGTAAGTGGTCATTAGTGAGAAGTCCATATATGAGCATCATTGAGGTTGGAGCCAAGGCTCTGTAGACCGCCAGGGCCTGCTGGCATGACAATCTCCTGACCTGACGTGTAGCAGATGGTGCTCTCCGCATGTGTGCTGCTTATCGTAATCGCCGAAATAAATGAGTCTCAGGACAGGTCTCATCATCACTGCATAGGAGAGGTCAGTGTGACCTTCTCCTCTCCGAGAACACGGCGATCGATACACAATGAAGGCTCTCGCTCAGATCCTTCAACGTTATAAAAAGTATTAAAGATTTATAAAGCTACAAAGTATCAAACAGCTGCTGGGTGGAGGAGGGGGGAGGTAAATGAATCACCCAACGCCCTACAAATACCCCAACATGTCTCCTCCGAGCGATCAGTCACCACTACAATGGTGTCACTATTATTATGATGAGGATTATGATTGGATACGATGTTCGCTCTGTGTATCTACAGTCAGTTGTTCGGTGTCCAGCGCGCTCGCTGGAATCCTCAGTTCAGTCCTCTGAATTTTGTTAATATTTTGGACATTTCTTTATATTGGAGAACCTTGAGACACAAAGTTTGAGGATTCCATAGACAAGTGTCGGCATGGATGATGTCTGATGGTGTAGATGATGTCTGGTGGTGTAGATGATGTCTGGCGGTGTAGATGATGTCTGGTGGTGTAGATGATGTCTGGTGGTGTGGATGATGTCTGGTGGTGTAGATGATGTCTGGTGGTGTAGATGATGTCTGGTGGTGTAGATGATGTCTGGTGGTGTAGATGATGTCTGGTGGTGTAGATGATGTCTGGTGGTGTGGATGATGTCTGGTGGTGTAGATGATGTCTGGTGGTGTGGATGATGTCTGGTGGTGTGGATGATGTCTGGTGGTGTGGATGATGTCTGGTGGTGTGGATGATGTCTGGTGGTGTGGATGATGTCTGGTGGTGTAGATGATGTCTGGTGGTGTGGATGATGTCTGGTGGTGTGGATGATGTCTGGCGGTGTAGATGATGATTAGCGGTGTAGATGATGTCTGGTGGTGTAGATGATGTCTGGTGGTCTGGATGATGATTAGCGGTGTGGATGATGTCTGATTGTGTGGATGATGTCTGGTGGTGTAGATGATGTCTGGTGGTGTAGATGATGTCTGGTGGTATAGATGATGTCTGGTGGTGTAGATGATGATTAGCGGTGTAGATGATGTCTGGTGGTACAGATGATGTCTGGTGGTGTAGATGATATCTGGTGGTGTAGATGATGATTAGCGGTGTAGATGATGTCTGGTGGTGTAGATGATGTCTGGCGGTGTAGATGATGATTAGCGGTGTAGATGATGTCTGGTGGTATAGATGATGTCTGGTGGTGTAGATGATGATTAGCGGTGTAGATGATGTCTGGTGGTGTAGATGATGATTAGCGGTGTAGATGATGTCTGGTGGTGTAGATGATGATTAGCGGTGTAGATGATGTCTGGTGGTACAGATGATGTCTGGTGGTGTAGATGATGTCTGGTGGTGTAGATGATGATTAGCGGTGTAGATGATGTCTGGTGGTGTGGATGATGTCTGGTGGTGTAGATGATATCTGGTGGTGTAGATGATGTCTGGCGGTGTAGATGATGTCTGGCGGTGTAGATGATGATTAGCGGTGCAGATGATGTCTGGCGGTGTAGATGATGTCTGGCGGTGTAGATGATGTCTGGTGGTGTGGATGATGATTAGCGGTGCAGATGATGTCTGGTGGTGTAGATGATGATTAGCGGTGTAGATGATGTCTGGTGGTGTAGATGATGATTAGCGGTGTAGATGATGTCTGGTGGTCTGGATGATGATTAGCGGTGTGGATGATGTCTGATTGTGTGGATGATGTCTGGTGGTATAGATGATGTCTGGTGGTGTAGATGATGATTAGCGGTGTAGATGATGTCTGGTGGTACAGATGATGTCTGGTGGTGTAGATGATATCTGGTGGTGTAGATGATGATTAGCGGTGTAGATGATGTCTGGTGGTGTAGATGATGTCTGGCGGTGTAGATGATGATTAGCGGTGTAGATGATGTCTGGTGGTATAGATGATGTCTGGTGGTGTAGATGATGATTAGCGGTGTAGATGATGTCTGGTGGTATAGATGATGTCTGGTGGTGTAGATGATGATTAGCGGTGTAGATGATGTCTGGTGGTATAGATGATGTCTGGTGGTGTAGATGATGATTAGCGGTGTAGATGATGTCTGGTGGTGTAGATGATGATTAGCGGTGTAGATGATGTCTGGTGGTACAGATGATGTCTGGTGGTGTAGATGATGTCTGGTGGTGTAGATGATGATTAGCGGTGTAGATGATGTCTGGTGGTGTAGAGATGTCTGGTGGTGTAGATGATGTCTGGTGGTGTGGATGATGTCTGGTGGTGTGGATGATGTCTGGTGGTGTAGGTGATGTCTGGTGGTGTGGATGATGTCTGGTGGTGTAGATGATATCTGGTGGTGTGGATGATGTCTGGTGGTGTAGATGATATCTGGTGGTGTAGATGATGTCTGGCGGTGTAGATGATGTCTGGCGGTGTAGATGATGTCTGGCGGTGTAGATGATGTCTGGTGGTGTGGATGATGATTAGCGGTGCAGATGATGTCTGGTGGTGTATATGATGTCTGGTGGTGTGGATGATGATTAGCGGTGTAGATGATGTCTGGCGGTGTAGATGATGTCTGGTGGTGTAGATGATGATTAGCGGTGTAGATGATGTCTGGTGGTGTGGATGATGTCTGGTGGTGTAGATGATATCTGGTGGTGTAGATGATGTCTGGCGGTGTAGATGATGTCTGGCGGTGTAGATGATGTCTGGCGGTGTAGATGATGTCTGGTGGTGTGGATGATGATTAGCGGTGCAGATGATGTCTGGTGGTGTAGATGATGATTAGCGGTGTAGATGATGTCTGGTGGTGTAGATGATGATTAGCGGTGTAGATGATGTCTGGTGGTGTAGATGATGTCTGGTGGTGTAGATGATGTCTGGTGGTCTGGATGATGATTAGCGGTGTGGATGATGTCTGATTGTGTAGATGATGTCTGGTGGTATAGATGATGTCTGGTGGTGTGGATGATGTCTGGTGGTGTGGATGATGTCTGGTGGTGTGGATGATGTCTGGTGGTGATGTCTGGTGGTGTAGATGATGTCTGGTGGTGTGGATGATGTCTGGTGGTGTGGATGATGTCTGGTGGTGTAGATGATGTCTGGCGGTGTGGATGATGTCTGGTGGTGTGGATGATGTCTGGTGGTGTAGATGATGATTAGCGGTGTAGATGATGTCTGGTGGTACAGATGATGTCTGGTGGTGTAGATGATATCTGGTGGTGTAGATGATGATTAGCGGTGTAGATGATGTCTGGTGGTGTAGATGATGTCTGGCGGTGTAGATGATGATTAGCGGTGTAGATGATGTCTGGTGGTATAGATGATGTCTGGTGGTGTAGATGATGATTAGCGGTGTAGATGATGTCTGGTGGTATAGATGATGTCTGGTGGTGTAGATGATGATTAGCGGTGTAGATGATGTCTGGTGGTATAGATGATGTCTGGTGGTGTAGATGATGATTAGCGGTGTAGATGATGTCTGGTGGTATAGATGATGTCTGGTGGTGTAGATGATGATTAGCGGTGTAGATGATGTCTGGTGGTGTAGATGATGATTAGCGGTGTAGATGATGTCTGGTGGTACAGATGATGTCTGGTGGTGTAGATGATGTCTGGTGGTGTAGATGATGATTAGCGGTGTAGATGATGTCTGGTGGTGTAGAGATGTCTGGTGGTGTAGATGATGTCTGGTGGTGTGGATGATGTCTGGTGGTGTGGATGATGTCTGGTGGTGTAGGTGATGTCTGGTGGTGTGGATGATGTCTGGTGGTGTAGATGATATCTGGTGGTGTGGATGATGTCTGGTGGTGTAGATGATATCTGGTGGTGTAGATGATGTCTGGCGGTGTAGATGATTTCTGGCGGTGTAGATGATGTCTGGCGGTGTAGATGATGTCTGGTGGTGTGGATGATGATTAGCGGTGCAGATGATGTCTGGTGGTGTATATGATGTCTGGTGGTGTGGATGATGATTAGCGGTGTAGATGATGTCTGGCGGTGTAGATGATGTCTGGTGGTGTAGATGATGTCTGGTGGTGTGGATGATGATTAGCGGTGTAGATGATGTCTGGTGGTATAGATGATGTCTGGTGGTGTGGATGATGTCTGGTGGTGTAGATGATGTCTGGTGGTGTAGATGATGTCTGGTGGTGTAGATGATGTCTGGTGGTGTAGATGATGTCTGGTGGTGTGGATGATGTCTGGTGGTGTAGAGATGTCTGGCGGTGTAGATGATGTCTGGCGGTGTGGATGATGTCTGGTGGTGTGGATGATGTCTGGTGGTGTAGATGATGTCTGGTGGTGTAGATGATGTCTGGTGGTGTGGATGATGTCTGGTGGTGTGGATGATGTCTGGTGGTGTAGAGATGTCTGGTGGTGTAGATGATGTCTGGTGGTGTGGATGATGTCTGGTGGTGTGGATGATGTCTGGTGGTGTAGATGATGTCTGGTGGTGTAGATGATGTCTGGTGGTGTAGATGATGTCTGGTGGTGTGGATGATGTCTGGTGGTGTGGATGATGTCTGGTGGTGTAGATGATGTCTGGTGGTATAGATGATGTCTGGTGGTGTAGATGATGATTAGCGGTGTGGATGATGATTAGCGGTGTGGATGATGTCTGATGGTGTGGATGATGTCTGGTGGTGTAGATGATGTCTGGTGGTATAGATGATGTCTGGTGGTATAGATGATGTCTGGTGGTGTAGATGATGATTAGCGGTGTAGATGATGTCTGGTGGTACAGATGATGTCTGGTGGTGTGGATGATGTCTGGTAGTGTAGATGATGTCTGGTGGTGTGGATGATGATTAGCGGTGTAGATGATGTCTGGTGGTGTAGATGATATCTGGTGGTGTAGATGATGTCTGGCGGTGTAGATGATGATTAGCGGTGTAGATGATGTCTGGCGGTGTAGATGATGTCTGGTGGTGTAGATGATGTCTGGTGGTGTGGATGATGATTAGCGGTGTAGATGATGTCTGGTGGTATAGATGATGTCTGATGGTGTAGATGATGTCTGGCGGTGTAGATGATGTCTGATGGTGTAGATGATGTCTGGCGGTGTAGATGATGTCTGGTGGTGTAGATGATGTCTGGTGGTGTAGATGATGTCTGGTGGTGTGGATGATGTCTGGTGGTGTAGATGATGTCTGGTGGTGTGGATGATGTCTGGTGGTGATGTCTGGCGGTGTAGATGATGTCTGGTGGTGTGGATGATGCCTGGTGGTGTGGATGATGTCTGGCTGGTGTAGATGATGTCTGGTGGTGTGGATGATGTCTGGCGGTGTAGATGATGTCTGGTGGTGTAGATGATGTCTGGTGGTGTAGATGATGTCTGGTGGTGTAGATGATGTCTGGTGGTGTGGATGATGATTAGCGGTGTAGATGATGTCTGGCGGTGTAGATGATGTCTGGTGGTGTAGATGATGTCTGGTGGTGTGGATGATGATTAGCGGTGTAGATGATGTCTGGTGGTATAGATGATGTCTGATGGTGTAGATGATGTCTGGCGGTGTAGATGATGTCTGATGGTGTAGATGATGTCTGGCGGTGTAGATGATGTCTGGTGGTGTAGATGATGTCTGGTGGTGTAGATGATGTCTGGCTGGTGTAGATGATGTCTGGTGGTGTGGATGATGTCTGGCGGTGTAGATGATGTCTGGTGGTGTAGATGATGTCTGGTGGTGTAGATGATGTCTGGTGGTGTGGATGATGTCTGGCGGTGTAGATGATGTCTGGTGGTGTGGATGATGTCTGGTGGTGTGGATGATGTCTGGTGGTGTAGATGATGTCTGGTGGTGTAGATGATGTCTGGTGGTGTGGATGATGTCTGGTGGTGTGGATGATGTCTGGCGGTGTAGATGATGATTAGCGGTGTAGATGATGTCTGGTGGTGTAGATGATGTCTGGTGGTGTAGATGATGTCTGGTGGTGTGGATGATGTCTGGTGGTCTGGATGATGATTAGCGGTGTGGATGATGTCTGATGGTGTGGATGATGTCTGGTGGTGTAGATGATGTCTGGTGGTATAGATGATGTCTGGTGGTGTAGATGATGATTAGCGGTGTAGATGATGTCTGGTGGTGTGGATGATGTCTGGTAGTGTAGATGATGTCTGGTGGTGTGGATGATGATTAGTGGTGTAGATGATGTCTGGTGGTGTAGATGATATCTGGTGGTGTAGATGATGTCTGGCGGTGTAGATGATGTCTGGCGGTGTAGATGATGTCTGGTGGTGTGGATGATGATTGGCGGTGTAGATGATGTCTGGCGGTGTAGATGATGTCTGGTGGTGTAGATGATGTCTGGTGGTGTGGATGATGATTAGCGGTGTAGATGATGTCTGGTGGTATAGATGATGTCTGATGGTGTAGATGATGTCTGGCGGTGTAGATGATGTCTGATGGTGTAGATGATGTCTGGTGGTGTGGATGATGTCTGGTGGTGTGGATGATGTCTGGTGGTGTGGATGATGTCTGGTGGTGATGTCTGGCGGTGTAGATGATGTCTGGTGGTGTGGATGATGCCTGGTGGTGTGGATGATGTCTGGCTGGTGTAGATGATGTCTGGTGGTGTGGATGATGTCTGGTGGTGTGGATGATGTCTGGTGGTGTAGATGATGTCTGGTGGTGTGGATGATGTCTGGTGGTGTGGATGATGTCTGGCTGGTGTAGATGATGTCTGGTGGTGTAGATGATGTCTGGTGGTGTGGATGATGTCTGGCGGTGTAGATAATGTCTGGTGGTGTGGATGATGTCTGGTGGTGAGGATGATGTCTGGTGGTGATGTCTGGCGGTGTAGATGATGTCTGGTGGTGTGGATGATGCCTGGTGGTGTGGATGATGTCTGGTGGTGTGGATGATGTCTGGTGGTGTGGATGATGTCTGGCGGTGTAGATGATGTCTGGTGGTGTAGATGATGTCTGGTGGTGTAGATGATGTCTGGTGGTGTAGATGATGTCTGGCTGGTGTAGATGATGTCTGGTGGTGTGGATGATGCCTGGTGGTGTGGATGATGTCTGGTGGTGTGGATGATGTCTGGTGGTGTGGATGATGTCTGGCGGTGTAGATGATGTCTGGTGGTGTAGATGATGTCTGGTGGTGTAGATGATGTCTGGTGGTGTAGATGATGTCTGGCTGGTGTAGATGATGTCTGGTGGTGTGGATGATGTCTGGTGGTGTGGATGATGTCTGGCGGTGTAGATGATGTCTGGCTGGTGTAGATGATGTCTGGTGGTGTGGATGATGTCTGGTGGTGTAGATGATATCTGGTGGTGTGGATGATGTCTGATGGTGTGGATGATGTCTGGTGGTGTAGATGATGTCTGGTGGTGTGGATGATGTCTGGCTGGTGTAGATGATGTCTGGTGGTGTGGATGATGTCTGGCTGGTGTAGATGATGTCTGGTGGTGTAGATGATGTCTGGTGGTGTGGATGATGTCTGGCGGTGTAGATAATGTCTGGTGGTGTGGATGATGTCTGGCTGGTGTAGATGATGTCTGGTGGTGTAGATGATGTCTGGTGGTGTGGATGATGTCTGGTGGTGTAGATGATGTCTGGCGGTGTGGATGATGTCTGGTGGTGTAGATGATGTCTGGCGGTGTGGATGATGTCTGGTAGTGTAGATGATGTCTGGTGGTGTAGATGATGTCTGGTGGTGTAGGTGATGCCTGGCGGTGTAGATGATGTCTGATGGTGTAGATGATGTCTGGCGGTGTAGATGATGTCTGGCGGTGTAGATGATGTCTGGTGGTGTGGATGATATCTGGTGGTGTAGATGATGTCTGGTGGTGTGGATGATGTCTGGTGGTGATGTCTGGCGGTGTAGATGATGTCTGGTGGTGTGGATGATGCCTGGTGGTGTGGATGATGTCTGGCTGGTGTAGATGATGTCTGGTGGTGTGGATGATGTCTGGTGGTGTGGATGATGTCTGGCGGTGTAGATGATGTCTGGCGGTGTAGATGATGTCTGGCGGTGTAGATGATGTCTGGTGGTGTAGATGATGTCTGGCTGGTGTAGATGATGTCTGGTGGTGTGGATGATGTCTGGTGGTGTGGATGATGTCTGGCGGTGTAGATGATGTCTGGCTGGTGTAGATGATGTCTGGTGGTGTGGATGATGTCTGGTGGTGTAGATGATGTCTGGTGGTGTAGATGATGTCTGGCTGGTGTAGATGATGTCTGGTGGTGTGGATGATGTCTGATGGTGTGGATGATGTCTGATGGTGTGGATGATGTCTGGTGGTGTAGATGATGTCTGGTGGTGTGGATGATGTCTGGCGGTGTAGATAATGTCTGGTGGTGTGGATGATGTCTGGCTGGTGTAGATGATGTCTGATGGTGTGGATGATGTCTGGCGGTGTAGATGATGTCTGGCGGTGTGGATGATGTCTGGTGGTGTAGATGATGTCTGGCTGGTGTGGATGATGTCTGGTGGTGTGGATGATGTCTGGTGGTGTAGATGATGTCTGGTGGTGTGGATGATGTCTGGTAGTGTAGATGATGTCTGGTGGTGTAGATGATGTCTGGTGGTGTAGGTGATGTCTGGTGGTGTAGATGATGTCTGGTGGTGTGGATGATGTCTGGTGGTGTAGATGATGTCTGGTGGTGTGGATGATGTCTGGTGGTGTAGATGATGTCTGGTGGTGTGGATGATATCTGGTGGTGTAGATGATGTCTGGTGGTGTGGATGATGTCTGGTAGTGTAGATGATGTCTGGTGGTGTAGATGATGTCTGGTGGTGTAGGTGATGTCTGGTGGTGTAGATGATGTCTGGTGGTGTGGATGATGTCTGGTGGTGTAGATGATGTCTGGTGGTGTGGATGATGTCTGGTAGTGTAGATGATGTCTGGTGGTGTAGATGATGTCTGGTGGTGTAGGTGATGCCTGGCAGTGTTTTCCAACATCACCAACAGGTTTCATCCAGTATCACCAGCAGATGTGTTCCGGTATCACTAGCAGATATGTACCAGTATCACCAGCAGATGTGTTCTGGTATCACCAGCAGATGTGTTCCAGTATTACCAGCAGTTACGTTTCAGTATCATCAGCAGATGTATTTCAGTATCACCAGCAGATGGGTTCCAGTATCACAAGCTGATGTGTTCCAGTATTACCAGCAGATGGGTTCCGGTATCATCAGCAGATGGGTTCCGGTATCATCAGCAGATGGGTTCCAGTATCACCAGCAAATGGGTTCTAGTATCACCAGCAGTTGTGTTCACGTATCCTTCACCAGCAGATGTATTCCAGTATCACCAGCAGGTATGTTCCAATATTACCAGCTGATGTGTTCCAGTATCACCAGCTGATATATTCCAGTATCACTAGCAGATGCATTCAAGCATCACCAGCAGATGTATTCCAGTATCACCAGCTGATGTATTCCAGTATCACCAGCAGATGTATTCCAGCATCACCAGCAGATGTATTCCAGTATCACCAGCAGATGTGTTCCAGTATCACCAGCTGATGTATTCCAATATCACCAGCAGATGTGTTCCAGGATCACCAACAGTTGTGTTCCAGTACCACTAGCAGATGTGTTTCAGTATTACTAGCAGATGTGTTCCAGTATCACCAGCAGATGTGTTCCAGGATCACAAGCAGATGTCTTCAAGGTTCACCAGCATATGGGTTATAGTATCACCAGCAGATGTGTTCCAATATTACCAGCAGATGAGTTCGAGGATCACCAGCAGATGTATTCCAGTATCACCAGCTGATGTATTCCAGTATCACCAGCAGATGGGTTCCAGTATCACCAGCAGATGGGTTCCAGAATCACCAGCAGATGGGTTCCAGAATCACCAGCAGATGGGTTCCAGAATCACCAGCAGATGTGTTCAAGGATCACCAGCAGATGTGTTCAAGGATCACCAGTAGATGTGTTCCAGGATGACCAGCAGTTATGTTCAGGTATCACTAGCAGGTGTGTTCCAGGATCACTAGCAGATGTGTTCCAGTATCACCAGAAGATGTGCTCCAGTATCACTAGCAGATTTATTCCAGTATCACCAGCAGGTGTGTTCCAGTATCACCAGCTGATATCTTCCAGTATCACCAGCAGATGGGTTCCAGTATCACCAGCAGATGGGTTCCAGCGTTAACAGCAGATGTGTTCCAGTATCACCAGCAGATTAGTTTCAGGATCACCAGCAGATGTGTTTAAGTATTACCAGCAGATGTGTTCAAAGATCACCAGCAGATGTGTTCAGGTATCACTAGCAGATGTGTTCCAGTATCACCAGCAGATTTATTCTAGTATCACCAGCAGGTGTGCTTCAGTATCACCAGCTGATGTATTCCAGTATCACCAGCAGATGTGTTTCAGTATCAACAGCAGATGGGTTCCAGTATCACCAGCTGATGTGTTCTGGTATCACCAGCAGATGTGTTCCAGTATCACCAGCTGATGTGTTCTGGTATCACCAGCAGATGGGTTACAGTATTACCAGCAGGTGGGTATCACCAGCAGATGGGTTCCAGCATTAACAGCAGATGTGCTCAAGTATCACCAACAGATGTGTACCAGTATCACCAGCAGATGTGTACCAGTATAACCAGCAGATGTGTACCAGTATCACCAGCAGATGTGTACCAGTATAACCAGCAGATGTGTACCAGTATCACCAGCAGATGTGTACCAGTATCACCAGCAGATGTGTACCAGTATAACCAGCAGATGTGTACCAGTATCACCAGCAGATGTGTACCAGTATAACCAGCAGATGTGTACCAGTATCACCAGCAGATGTGTACCAGTATCACCAGCAGACGTGTTCCAGGATCACCAGCAGATGTGTTCCAGTATCACCAACAGATGTGTTCAAGTATCACTAGCAGATATGTACCAGTATCACCAGCAGATGTGTACCAGTATCACCAGCAGATGTGTTCCAGTATCACCAGCAGATGTGTTCCAGTATCACCAGCAGATGTGTTCCAGTATCACCAACAGATGTGTTCCAGTATCACCAACATATGTGCTCCATTATCACCAACAGATGTGTTCCAGTATCACCAACAGATGTGTACCAGTATCACCAGCAGATGTGTACCAGTATCACCAGCAGATGTGTTCCAGTATCACCAGCAGATGTGTTCCAGTATCACCAGCAGATGTGTTCCAGTATCACCAGCAGATGTGTACCAGTATCACCAACAGATGTGTTCCAGTATCACCAGCAGATGTGTTCCAGTATCACCAGCAGATGTGTACCAGTATCACCAACAGATGTGTTCCAGTATCACCAACAGATGTGTTCCAGTATCACAACAGATGTGTTCCAGTATCACCAGCAGATGTGTTCTGGTACCACCAACAATAGATCATCAGAAAGGTAACAATGAAATAGATGACAAGATCCAACCCAACACCATGATAAATAACATAACTTTAAGAATTGTTTGTATCTATCTATCCCTTTATGTGGCCAACCTAAGTATGAGTGATATAGTTCTACATGCAATAGGTACCAGTACTGTATACATATTATATATACAGAGTGACGGCGTACACTGGTCTGTACAGATCAGACCTTCTGCTGACTTTACAGTTCTAATGATCTCTATACTCAGGATTAACAATGATTCTAATTATCAATCCTAAAGGGGGGAGGGGCGGGGAGGTGACACAGAATCCACAAAGTTGTTCTGGAAAATGTTGTCACCCTCCTTGTTCTCTGACCCCTTTTTGAACAGTTGGATGGAAGGGTCACATATGGAGGTTCAGCTCTTTCATAGACTGATGTGTCTGGAGATGCCATGAACACCACGAACACGCTCCCGGCCCACAGATAGGACTGTGCTGTGTGGTAGAGCTGTGTAAATCTCAGAACTGGATGTACAGGAATACAATCTCATTGGCAGATAAAGCATCTCCCATACATGTATTTTATGGGAGTATTGAGCCGTATAACCAGAGTTCTGCTTTAATGTCCACTCAGCCAGAGTCAGCGTATCTCCCGTCCTTCCACCATCCATCTCTTCTTTGTAAGTGAGTTACATGGAAGATGATCTATAAATCACATGAAGGTCACCCTGTGCAGGACATTAATATATCTAATTGTCATCTGTCCGTCCCGGGGGGGGGGGGTCTACATTCTATTGGTGCGCCCCCCACCCCCATCCATATCCGTGTTGGAGGATCGCGCTGCAATGAAATGTCGATTCTTAGGGAAACACGCAGCTTGCTGATTGTCGGTGGATTGCTCGCAGATATCTGGAAAGGCGTTGAGCTGTGCAATGTGTTACATGCCATCAGCCAGTCCCAGAAAATGCCGAGTGCCTGGCACAGCAGAATGTCCATTGCTGGGAATGACTCACTCACAATCACTTGGGGGCGGTGACATTCATATTATGGGTGGAGTCTTGTTCTGCCTATTTATTATAGTGGAATCGCCATTAAAACTCATTTCAATCTTATCAAAATGTCTATAATATGTAATACACAGCATAGGGTATAGAGTGCAGGGGTCAGTGGGCGGTCTTTATTACAGGAAGTCTCACACTGGATTACTGCACAGATCTGGAAGAAGGTTCTAGAAGAAGTCACACGACCGATGGATTTAATACCCCGAGGATGAGATGTAGAGGAATGGTATGGAGATGTGAAGTAGCGCCCCCCATTGTCAATTCTATAAAAAATAAACGCAGCGTGCGATTCTAGGAAGGAATCTTATCTGGGAATAGATATCTGAAGCCACATTGTCCTGCAGCTCATCGGTGGTGAGAACATCTGGAAAGGACTGTGAGACGTCTCCACCACTGTCTCCTCCGCCGCAAGGTCCCACATTGGAGACCATTTACAAATACAAGGCTTCCTTCAGGGATTCGTGTCAGCCGGAAATCTACAGTCAGGAAAATCCTCACAATCCTTTCCTCCAAGTGAAACCTTCTGGACGGAAGTCGGGAGATCCAACAAAGGACTTCAGTAGGCAGCGATGGGTAGTAGTCAAGTAGATCTCAGTTAGATGATTATAAAGACACATTGGTGTCCATGGGTCACAGGTAAGTACCGGGGGAGGGGATGGGATAATTACCTACATGGCAGCACACAAGAGGATAGAAGGCATTCCGGTGTTCCTCTCTGACCCCAGGCAGATGTGGAACGTCACATGTACGCCGCCATGGATTGGTGCCAGGAAAGGAGAATTACGGTAAGGCCCCTTTCACACATACGGACCGATCATTTCTTCCTTTCATTTTTTAAAAGAAATAACGGATAAAGTTTACAGCATTTTTCAGAGTCCTTAACCACTCGAGTTCCGGAGCCATTTTTTTCATGTTTGTCCGTTTACATCCATTTTCCAAAAATAGGCGTTGTTCCATAGAGATGCATTGATGTGTGAAGCTGAACCCTCCTACCCTGCAATAAGCCAGACTGAGTGTCATTTTGAAGGGAGGGGTGAAAGTATTGAGAAAAAACAAATACAGAGACATATAATCAGTAAATGAAGTATACAGAAATACAATGAAGAAGCGAGGCTATAGATGGCAATAAGTAATTCTCACCAGCAATTCTGCATTTAAGGGTTGCAAGTTTTGTGCTCTGATATCCGGTTCCTTCTTTCAGTCTCTTCTTTCAGTTTGAGCTCCCAGGATGCACCTGTTTCTCTTCCTTAGACTGAAGAATGATGGGAATTTTTGTTAAAGGAGAACAGGTTCTAGTTTCTGCAAAAACAGTACATTTACCACTGGCTCCATCTTGTGGTCAAATCTGATATTGCAGGCAAAACAACATAAATAATGGCAGAACAATGTCTGTTTCTCAGCTGTCGATGGATGGAGGAAAAGCGGACAGATGGTCCGCATGTGTGAAAGGGGTCAAAATATTTGATATTTGATACAATTTTCCGCTAACACAAATCAGTAAAAACACAAATCCACACATTTACGTCTATGGAGAACTGCGGGAGTCAGTAATGGATTTTGAAGGACCAGATTTCCTGGATTAAGATCCAAATCAGAATCCAAATTTCAGAGTTATTTTTTGGCAGTTTGGATTCTTAAAATGCTTCTGGTAGAGGGAGGCCAATGGTGGCTCTGGAGGAGGTTTTGGCCTTATATCTGCCTCTGTGATTGGGCGAGAACCCTCAGCGTGACCACTGACATCACCAGGGCCTCCCAGTCAGAACGGTCTTTCTAACCCTCTTTGGGTCAACTTAGTTCACAAGCCCTTCAGATGTCAAAGCTGCGATGTGATGGGATAGCAGACATGCTGAACGGGTTCCATTATCATATCTATGACATTTCCTGAAGGATTTCCCTTTGGATTTGCTCATCACTATGGCTGGAAAGAAACATCGACATCATTGACCATTGGAACAAAAGTTCTGCAAGTGCTTCTGGTAGAGGTGGACCAATGGTGGTCCTGGAGGAAGTTTCAATCTTATCTTCAGCAACCACCAGTTCACTCCAAGTGACCGGCTCATCGCCAACACCTGGTAAACCATGCACCTTTGGGCACTGCTCCTCCCCATATCACTCCCAGGGGAGCACTGCACTTAGCCACAAGGGGCGCCCTCTCAAAATCGGCCTCTTCCTCAGAACCTTGACACCGGGTCTATGGAGGAATGTCAATGTATAAAGCTGCACTGGAACCAGAACAGCTGATCTATCTCAACTTCTGCCCTTTATTACACAGCAGGATCTGGTTGGTGATCTGACTTTTCAATATTGCAATCCAGCAACACAGCCTGGTCACCTCCCTGATCTCAGCCTCTGATTGGACAGTGAAGGAGCAGCAGCAGAGTAAAGAGGAAATCCTCCTTTTCTCTCTGCTCTCTTCTCCTCCCAGAATGTTTCATGACAGCACATGCGCACTGGAGCACACCTGATTGGCCCCAAGTGCTGCCCCTCCCCCTAGTCTTAGTGCCTCTGTTCAGAGGATGGGAGGCTTATGCAGTCACATGCTTACACTGGTGGTGATGGTACTTTTCAGATACCTGCCTAGATTTCAGCTGAACCAGTCCGGCGGGTTCCATGAATCTAAATAATAAAACTGTGGCTGTGTTTTTTTCCCACAGTGGCCGATGAGTGTGCAGCAGACCAGATGTGACCATACCATAGTCATGCCGACTTCTCCATCCGCGGTATTAGGACATCATTAGAAAGGCAGGAGGCTGAACTTGATGGACCTTCCTCTGTATAAACCAGTTAATGAAATCCATCTGACGAGGAACGTTCCCCTCATCCCATCCCCCAAAGATCTGGTAATTCCCAATTACTGTCTGTTTATACTTCCTGCAACCAATATGACTGAACCACCAGTGATCCAAAGCGATCCGAGGCCGGGTGCCATGGTGGGCCTCCCTAGTACAGACGGACAGCGGCGGAGGAGGATGGGGAGAATCCTAACCCCCTGAGGAGATCTCGCTTCACTGCTCCACATGACTTGAGGAACCGAGCAAATCCAAACAAGCCGACCTCCTCACCCATCCACTGTTCTTGTAAAAGAAGGAGATGAGAATGAGGGATGAGGACAAGGGATGAGAATGAGGGGTTTAGACGAAAGATGAGGATGAGGGATGAGAACCAGGGATGAGGACAAGGGATGAGAATGAGGGGTTTGGACAAGAGATGAGGATGAGGGATGAGAACAAGGGGTGTGGATGAGAGATGAGAATGAGGGATGAGAAAGAGGGATGAGGACAAGGCATGAGAACCAGGGATGAGGACAAGGGATGCGAATGAGGGGTTTGAGAAAGAGATGAAAATGAGGGATGAGGACGAGGGATGAGAACAAGGGATTAAGACTAGGAATGAGGACAAGGAATGAGAATGAGGACGAGGGATGAGGACAAGGGATGAAAAAGAGGGATGAGGACGAGAGATGAGGACGAGAAATGAGACTGAGTGATTAGGTTGAGAGATGGGGATGAGGATGAGGGATGAGAAAGAGAGGTGAGGACAAGGCATGAGAACCAGGGATAAGGACAAGGGATGAGAACGAGGGGTTTGGACAAGGAAATTGAAAATGAGGACGAGAGATGAGGACGAGGAATGAGACTGAGTGATTAGGTCGAGAGATAGGGATGAGAATAAGGGATGAGGACGAGGGATGCGGACGAGGGATGAGAAAAAGGAATGTGGTCGAGAGATGAGAATGAGGGATGAGGACGAGGGATGAGAAACAGGGATAAGGATGATGAATGAGATTGAGGGATGAGAAAGAGGGATGAGGACGAGGGATGAGGACGAGGGATGAGAAAGAGGGATGAGGACGAGGGATGAGAATGAGGGATGAGGAAGAGGGATGAGAACAAGGGATGAGAACGAGGGATGAGAACGAGGGATGAGGATGAGGGATGAGAATGAGGGATGAGAAAGAGGGATGAGGATGAGGGATGAGGACAGGGAATGAGAAAGAGGGATGAGGATGAAGGATGATAATGAGGATGAGGGATAAGGATGAGGGATGACAATGAGGGATGAGAAAGAGGGATAAGGATGAGGGATGAGAAAGAGGGATAAGGATGAGGGATGAGAAAGAGGACGAGGGATGAGAACGAGGGATGGGAATGAGGGATGAGAAAGAGGAATGAGGATGAGGGATGAGAATGAGATATGAGGATGAGGGATGAGGACGAGGAATAAGAACGAGAGATGAAGACGAGGGATGAGGACTAGGGATGGGAACGAGAGCTGAAGACGAGGGATAAGGACAAGGGATGAGGAGGGGAGATGAAGAAGAGGGATGAGGACGAGGGATGAGGACGAGGGATGAGAACGAGGGATGAGGAAGAGGGATGAGAACGAGGGATGAGAAAGAGGGATGAGGATGAGGGATGAGGATGGGGAATGAGAAAGAGGGATGAGGATGAAGGATGATAATGAGGACGAGGGATGAGAAAGAGGGATGAGAATGAGGGATGAGAATGAGGGATAAGGATGAGGGATGACAACGAGGGATGAGAAAGAGGGATAAGGATGAGGGATGAGAAAGAGGATGAGGGATGAGAACGAGGGATGGGAATGAGGGATGAGAAAGAGGAATGAGGATGAGGAATGAGAATGAGGGATGAGGACGAGGAATAAGAACGAGAGATGAAGACGAAGGATGAGGACTAGGGATGGGAACGACAGCTGAAGACGAGGGATAAGGACGAGGGATGAGGACGAGAGATGAAGAAGAGGGATGAGGACGAGGGATGAGAACACTGACAACAGGGGAGCTCTCTCTCACCAATGCCGCCATTTATAGAAGACCTTGTATTTTTTTCAATGTTCTCTGATTGGAGTGCAAATGTTTATGTCACCGCCCCCCCCACACCTTGTCCAATCCGAAAAAATCCTTACATTTTATTTTTATTAAATACAAGACGTTCTATGAATGACGGCGATGCTGAGCGAGTGCCCCCCCTTGTGGTCAGGGTGCAGAGTGATCATACCCAGAGACAGATCATACCTGGACACAGATTATACCTGGAGAGAGATCATACCTGGACACAGATCATACCTGGACACAGATTATACCTGGAGAGAGATCATACCTGGACACAGATCATACCTGGACACAGATCATACCTGGAGAGAGATCATACCTGGACACAGATCATACCTGGAGAGAGATCATACCTGGAGACAGATCATACCTGGACACGGATCATACCTGGAGACAGATCATACCTGGACACAGATCATACCTGGAGACAGATCATACCTGGAGAGAGATCATACCTGGACACGGATCATACCTGGAGAGAGATCATACCTGGACACGGATCATACCTGGAGGCAGATCATACCTGGACACGGATCATACCTGAAGACAGATCATACCTGGAGACAGATTATACCTGGAGAGAGATCATACCTGGACACAGATCATACCTGGACACAGATCATACCTGGAGAGAGATCATACCTGGACACAGATCATACCTGGACACAGATCATACCTGGACACAGATTATACCTGGAGAGAAATCGTACCTGGAGACAGATCATACCTGGACACAGATCATACCTGGAGAGAGATCATACCTGGAGACAGATCATACCTGGACACAGATCATACCTGGACACAGATCTTACCTGGACACAGATCATACCTGGAGACAGATCATACCTGGAGACAGATCATACCTGGACACAGATCATACCTGGACACAGATTATACCTGGAGAGAAATCGTACCTGGACACAGATCATACCTGGACACAGATCATACCTGGAGAGAGATCATACCTGGAGACAGATCATACCTGGACACAGATCATACCTGGACACAGATCTTACCTGGACACAGATCATACCTGGAGACAGATCATACCTGGAGACAGATCATACCTGGACACAGATTATACCTGGACACAGATTATACCTGGAGAGAGATCGTACCTGGAGACAGATCATACCTGGAGGGAGATCATACCTGGAGACAGATCATACCTGGAGAGAGATCATACCTGGAGACAGATCATACCTGGACACAGATCATACCTGGAGAGAGATCATACCTGGACACGGATCTTACCTGGAGGGAGATCATACCTGGACATGGATCATACCTGGAGACAAATCATACCTGGAGGCAGATCATACCTGGACACAGATCATACCTGAAGAGAGATCATACCTGAAAAGAGACCATACCTGGACACAGATCATACCTGGAGACAGATCATACCTGGAGAGAGATCATACCTGGACACAGATCATACCTGGACACAGATCATACCTGGAGAGAGATCATACCTGGACACGGATCATACCTGGAGAGAGAGATCATACCTGGACACAGATCATACCTGGAGAGAGATCATACCTGGAGACAGATCATACCTGGACACAGATCATACCTGGAGAGAGATCATACCTGGACACAGATCTTACCTGGAGGGAGATCATACCTGGACACGGATCATACCTGGAGAGAGATCATACCTGGAGACAGATCATACCTGGAGAGAGATCATACCTGGAGACAGATCATACCTGGAGAGAGATCATACCTGGAGACAGATCATACCTGGACACAGATCATACCTGGAGAGAGATCATACCTGGACACGGATCTTACCTGGAGGGAGATCATACCTGGACATGGATCATACCTGGAGACAGATCATACCTGGAGGCAGATCATACCTGGACACAGCTCATACCTGGAGAGAGATCATACCTGAAAAGAGACCATACCTGGACACAGATCATACCTGGAGACAGATCATACCTGGAGAGAGATCATACCTGGAGACAGATCATACCAGGAGAGAGATCATACCTGGACACGGATCATACCTGGAGAGAGATCATACCTGGACACGGATCTTACCTGGAGGGAGATCATACCTGGACACAGATCATACCTGGACACAGATCATACCTGGACACAGATCATACTTGGAGAGAGATCATACTTGGAGAGAGATCATACCTGGACACGGATCTTACCTGGAGGGAGATCATACCTGGACACTGATCATACCTGGAGAGAGATCATACCTGGACACGGATCATACCTGAAGACAGATTATACCTGGACACAGATCATACGTGGAGACAGATCATACCTGGAGACAGATCATACCTGGAGAGATCATCTCGGGACACAGATCATACCTGGAGACAGATTATATCTGGAGAGAGATCATACCTGGAGAGAGATCATACCAGGACACAGATCATACCTCGAGACAGATTATATCTGGAGAGAAATCATACCTGGAGAGAGATCATACCTGGATACGGATCAAACCTGGAGAGAGATCATACCTGGACACGGATCTTACCTGGAGGGAGATCATACCTGGACACGGATCATACCTGAAGACAGATCATACCTGGAGAAAGATCATATCTGAACATGGATCATACTTGGTGAGAGATCATACCTGGACACGGATCATACTTGGAGAGAGATCATACCTGGAGAGAGATCATACCTGGACACGGATCATACCCGGAGAGAGATCATATCTGGACACGGATCTTACCTGGAGGGAGATCATACATGGAGAGAGATCATACCTGGATACGGATCAAACCTGGAGAGAGATCATACCTGGACACGGATCTTACCTGGAGGGAGATCATACCTGGACACGGATCATACCTAAAGACAAATCATACCTGAAGAAAGATCATATCTGAACACGGATCATACCTGGACATGGATCATACCTGGACACAGATCATACCTGGAGACAGATCATACCTGTACACAGATCATACCTGGAGAGAGATCATACCTGAAAAGAGACCATACCTGGACACAGATCATACCTGGAGACAGGATCATACCTGGAGACAGATCATACCTGGACACAGATCATACCTGGAGACAGATCATACCTGGAGAGAGATCATACCTGGACACAGATCATACCTGGAGAGAGATCATACCTGGAGACAGATCATACCTGGACACAGATCATACCTGGAGACAGATCATACCTGGAGAGGGATCATACCTGGACACGGATCATACCTGGAGAGAGATCATACCTGGAGACAGATCATACCTGGAGAGGGATCATACCTGGACACGGATCTTACCTGGAGGGAGATCATACCTGGAGACAGATCATACCTGGACACAGATCATACCTGGAGACAGATCATACCTGGAGAGGGATCATACCTGGACACGGATCATACCTGGAGAGAGATCATACCTGGACACGGATCATACCTGGAGACAGATCTTACCTGGAGAGAGATCATACCTGGAGACAGATCATACCTGGACACAGATCATACCTGGAGAGAGATCATACCTGGAGACAGATCATACCTGGGCACAGATCATACCTGGAGAGAGATCATACCTGAAAAGAGACCATACCTGGACACAGATCATACCTGGAGACAGATCATACCTGGAGAGAGATCATACCTGGACACAGATCATACCTGGAGAGAGATCATACCTGGAGAGAGATCATACCTGAAGACAGATCATACCTGGACACAGATGATACCTGGAGACAGATCATACCTGGACACAGATCATACCTGGAGAGAGATCATACCTGGACACGGATCATACCTGGAGAGAGATCATACCTGGACACGGATCTTACCTGGAGGGAGATCATACCTGGACACTGATCATACCTAAAGACAAATCATACCTGGACAGGGATCATACCTGGAGAGAGATCATACCTGGACACGGATCTTACCTGGAGGGAGATCATACCTGGACACAGATCATGCCTGGACACAGATCATACTTGGAGAGAGATCATACCTGGAGAGAGATCATACCTGGAGACAGATCATACCTGGACACAGATCATACATAAAGACAAATCATACCTGAAGAAAGATCATATCTGAACACGGATCATACCTGGAGAGAGATCATACCTGGACACGGATCATACCTGGAGAGAGATCATACCTGGACATGGATCATACCTGAAGACAGATCATACCTGGACACAGATCATACCTGGAGACAGATCTTACCTGGAGACAGATCATACCTGGAGAGATCATCTCGGGACACAGATCATACCTGGAGACAGATTATATCTGGAGAGAGATCATACCTGGAGAGAGATCATACCTGGAGAGATCATACCAGGACACAGATCATACCTCGAGACAGATTATATCTGGAGAGAGATCATACCTGGAGAGAGATCATACCTGGACACAGATCATAATTGAAGACAAATCATACCTGAAGAAAGATCATATCTGAACACGAATCATACCTGGAGAGAGATCATACCTGGACACAGATCATACCTGGAGACAGATCATACCTGGAGACAGATCATACGTGGAGAGAGATCATACCTGGACATGGATCATACCTGGACACAGATCATATCTGGAAACAGATCATACCGGGACACAGATCATACCTGGAGACAGATTATATCTGGAGAGAGATCATACCTGGAGAGAGATCATACCTGGAGACAGATCATACCTGGAGAGAGATCATACCGGACACAGATCATACCTGGAGAGAGATCATACCTGGAGAGAGATCATACCTGGAGACAGATTATATCTGGAGAGAGATCATACCTGGACACAGATCATACCTGGACACAGATCATACCTGGAGAGAGATCATACCTGGAGACAGATCATACCAGGAGAGAGATCATACCTGGACACAGATCATACCTGGACACAGATCATACCTGGACACAGATCATACCTGGAGAGAGATCATACCTGGAGAGAGATCATACCTGGAGACAGATTATATCTGGAGAGAGATCATACCTGGACACAGATCATACCTGGACACAGATCATACCTGGACACAGATCATACCTGGAGAGAGATCATACCTGGACACAGATCATACCTGGAGACAGATTATATCTGGAGAGAGATCATACCTGGAGAGAGATCATATCTGGAGAGAGATCTTACCTGGACACTGATCATACCTGGAGAGAGATCATACCTGGACACGGATCTTACCTGGAGGGAGATCATACCTGGACACGGATCATACCTGGACACGGATCATACCTGGACACAGATCATACCTGGACACAGATCATACCTGGAGAGAGATCATACCTGGACATGGATCATACCTGGACACAGATCATACCTGGACACGGATCATACCTGGAGAGAGATCATACCTGGACATGGATCTTACCTGGAGGGAGATCATACCTGGACACAGATCATACCTGAAGACAGATCATACCTGAAGAAAGATCATATCTGAACACGAATCATACCTGGAGAGAGATCATACCTGGACACAGATCATACCTGGACACAGATCATACCTGGAGAGAGATCATACCTGGACATGGATCATACCTGGACACAGATCATATCTGGAAACAGATCATACCGGGACACAGATCATACCTGGAGAGAGATTATATCTGGAGAGAGATCATACCTGGAGAGAGATCATACCTGGACACAGATCATACCTGGAGAGAGATCATACCTGGACACAGATCATACCTGGAGAGAGATCATACCTGGATACAGATCATACCTGGAGAGAGATCATACCTGGACACAGATCATACCTGGAGAGAGATCATACCTGGAGAGAGATCATACCTGGACACAGATCATACCTGGAGAGAGATCATACCTGGAGAGAGATCATACCTGGAGAGAGATCATACCTGGATACAGATCATACCTGGACACAGATCATACCTGGACACAGATCATACCTGGACACTGATCATCCCTGGACACAGATCATACCTGGAGAGAGATCATACCTGGAGAGAGATCATACCTGGACACAGATCATACCTGGAGACAGATTATATCTGGAGAGAGATCATACCTGGACACAGATCATACCTGGAGAGAGATCATACCTGGGGAGGCAGCACAGTGGTGTAGTGGGTAGCAAAGTGGTGTAGTGGGCGACGCAGTGGTGTAGTGGTGGGCACAGTGGTGTAGTGGGTAGCACAGTGGTGTAGTAGTGGGTGGCACAGTGGTGTAGTGGGGAGCACAGTGGTGTAGTAGGTGGCACAATGGTGTAGTGGTGGGCACAGTGGTGTAGTGGGTAGCACAGTGCTGTAGTGGATAGCACTCTCACCTAGCAGTAAGAAGGGTCTCTGGTTCGTATCCCAACCACGACACTACCTGCCTGGAGTTTGCATGTTCTCCCTGTGTTGGGTTTCCTCCGGGTACTCCGGTTTCCTCCCACACTACAAAGACATGCTGGAAGGTTAATTGGCTTCTGTTCAAAAAAATTGGCCCTAGTATATGAATGTGAGTTGGGGACCTTGGATTGTGGACCCCTTGAGGGTAGGGACCGATGTGGGTGTACGATGTATATATGGAGTGCTGCGTGAATTGGCGGCACTATATGGGTACCTTAAATAAATAGGGATGATTGTAGACACGCATCCACACTCACTCAGGTTGAACTGGATGGACTGGTGTCTTTATTCAACCTTACTAACTATGTAACTATGTAACTAAGATCATACCTGGACACAGATCATACCTGGAGACAGATCATACCTGGAGAGAGATCATACCTGGACACAGAATATACCTGGACACAGATCATACCTGGAGAGAGATCATACCTGAAGACAGATCATACCTGGAGTTAGATCATACCTGGAGAGAGATCATACCTGGACACAGATCATACCTGGACACAGATCATACCTGGAGACAGATCATACCTGGAGACAGATCATACCTGGACACAGATCATACCTGGAGAGAGATCATACCTGGAGACTGATCATACCTGGAGAGAGATCATACCTGGAGAGAGATCATACCTGGAGAGATCATACCTGGAGACAGATCATACCTGGACACAGATCATACCTGGAGAGAGATCATACCTGGAGAGAGATCATACCTGGACACAGATCATACCTGGAGACAGATCATACCTGGACACAGATCATACCTGGAGAGAGATCATACCTGGAGAGAGATCATACCTGGAGACAGATCATACCTGGAGAGAGATCATACCTGGAGACAGATCATACCTGGAGAGAGATCATACCTGGAGAGAGATCATACCTGGACACAGATCATACCTGGAGAGAGATCATACCTGGAGAGAGATCATACCTGGAGACAGATCATACCTGGAGAGAGATCATACCTGGAGAGAGATCATACCTGGACACAGATCATACCTGGAGACAGATCATACCTGGAGAGAGATCATACCTGGACACAGATCATACCTGGAGAGAGATCATACCTGGACACAGATCATACCTGGAGACAGATCATACCTGGACACAGATCATACCTGGACACAGATCATACCTGGACACAGATCATACCTGGAGAGAGATCATACCTGGACACAGATCATACCTGGAGACAGATCATACCTGGAGAGAGATCATACCTGGAGACAGATCATACCTGGAGAGAGATCATACCTGGAGACAGATCATACCTGGAGAGAGATCATACCTGGACACAGATCATACCTGGACACAGATCATACCTGGACACAGATCATACCTGGAGACAGATCATACCTGGAGAGAGATCATACCTGGAGACAGATCATACCTGGAGAGAGATCATACCTGGAGACAGATCATACCTGGAGAGAGATCATACCTGGAGAGAGATCATACCTGGACACAGATCATACCTGGACACAGATCATACCTGGAGAGAGATCATACCTGGACACGGATCATACCTGGAGACAGATCATACCTGGACACGGATCATACCTGGAGAGAGATCATACCTGGAGAGAGATCATACCTGGAGACAGATCATACCTGGAGAGAGATCATACCTGGAGACAGATCATACCTGGAGAGAGATCATACCTGGAGACAGATCATACCTGGAGACAGATCATACCTGGAGAGAGATCATACCTGGAGACAGATCATACCTGGAGAGAGATCATACCTGGAGAGAGATCATACCTGGACACAGATCATACCTGGACACAGATCATACCTGGAGAGAGATCATACCTGGACACGGATCATACCTGGAGAGAGATCATACCTGGACACAGATCATACCTGGAGAGAGATCATACCTGGACATAGACCACACTGGATAGAGACCATACCTGGTGTAAATGCACCCATCGGGGAAGCCTATGCATGAAGACATGGATTGTGATACACATGTTACATATTGCTGGACACGGTGGAGTAAGAGCGATAATTCTACCACCAGAGTTCACACTTAACTCTAAACTGATACCTATAGGGGCTTTTAAAGCATTGCCTATAGAAAATATAGGATACTGAAGTTTGTCGCCACTTCACAGGCGTACACAATATTATGGTTTGACATGTTGGGTGTCTATTTGATCGGTGCAACCTCATCTTTTATATTTACTAAAAAATGTAGGTAATTTAATGCAATTGCCCTAAATGAACTTTGCACTAATATTTGTAAAATAAAAAAATTTATAACGACCACCATTTTATTCTCCAGGATCTCTGCTTTCAGAAATATATACCATGTTTGGGGTTTTTTTTTGCAATCTTCAGGGCAAAAACTATTTTTTTAAACATGTGTAAAAACACCTCCAGCAGCGAAAGTCATTTCTAGTAGAAAATGCTGATTTTAACATCTCTGCGAAAAATGTAAAATTGTCCCGGTAGACAAATGGTCAAAGTGGAACCCAAACTATTTGTTCTAGCTTTGCACAGAGCAGAGAAGGGTTAGACCCCCTCCCCCCATCCCAGGTCTTTATTGCTGTCTGTGTCCCACTGGAGAGATTTCTCCTTCTGTTCTGATGGGGACACAGACGGAATTAGAATACCACCGGAGGATTTCACGTCTCTCGGCTTTGGTCGGAGTTCCACATTAAATGGATGAAGTCCTGAGGAAGTGATGAAGAGAGGTTCTCCATTTACTAAAGGCAAATAGATGATAATTGAGGGGAAGCTCTGCTGACTTTCATCATCCAATCATCTGCAAGCAAAAATGCAGGGTTTTTTTATTCTCCTTGCACGTTATTGGGTATTCTTGCATAGTGAAGCTTCACCACATTTACTAAGCTCTGGAGCAACTTCACTTGCAGAGTGTTCCGTCTATTTGCCTTTAGTAACCCCCCCCCCCATATGTGGGAACGCGGAATGTTCTGAGTGAAGGATCCGCACAGAACAATATTTCTTCTCCAGTATAGAAGAGATCGGATCCTGAGGAAGGCCGGTGATGTGATTTTTCCATTTTCTTCCCCATGGCATGCTTACATTTCACAGGCCGCCTGTAATGCCTTGGCACCCGCCCAGAGCCGTGACTAACGCCAATAATCATCAGGTTAAACAATATGGTGGGCCTCTCACTTCACACAAACCTTCAACAAAGAAAAGCTTCTGGCTCTTCATAGAAATGTCACATGGAGGTCACCGTGCCGTAATGGAAAATGAAACCGTAACCGTATTTCACAGCCCACCAAGGGCTCAGACCATAGGAGTGCAGATCTTATGCAGGAGCAGAGCTTGGCCTTTTCCCAGGAAGTAACATGGGTTAGAGTGTGTGGACCTGAACACTGACCTGTGAGCAGACTGGGGGGCAACATGGGGAACGTGTCTCCAGATAGACCCGCCAACACCACTGCTCCAGGACCTGACTGGGGGACAACATGGGGAACGTGTCTCCAGATAGACCCCCCAACACCACTGCTCCAGGACCTGACTGGGGGGGACAACATGGGAAACGTGTCTCCCAGATAGACCCCCAACACCACTGCTCCAGGACCTGACTGGGGGACAACATGGGGAACGTGTCTCCAGATAGATCCCCCAACACCACTGCTCCAGGACCTGACTGGGGGACAACATGGGAAATGTGTCATCAAATAGACCCCCTGACACCACTGCTCCAGGACCTGACTGGGGGGGACAACATGGGGAACGTGTCTCCAGATAGACCCCCTGACAGCACTGTTCCAGGACCTGACTGGGGGGACAACATGGGAAATGTGTCATCAAATAGACCCCCCAACACCACTGCTCCAGGACCTGACTGGGGGGGACAACATGAGGGACGCATCTTGGGCTAGACACCACTGCCCTATGAAAGATTGATGGACAAAACGAGGGAAGCACCTGTAGATAGACCTCCTGACACCTGATTTGGGGGACAAACATCAGGGATGCATCTGGGGCTAGACCACCCTGACAAATCTGCCCCATGACCAGATAGGAGGACAACATGAGGGGACGTGTCTGGGGATAGAACTCCTGACACCACTGATCCATGGAAGCAACATGGGTCATAGTGTGTGGACCTGAACATGTTTAATGACAACATGAGGGACACATCTGCGGATAGACAACATTGCCCTATGAAAGACTGGATGAACAACATGAGGGATGCGCCTGCAGATAGACCCCCTGACATTCCTGATCCATGGAAGCAGCATGGGTCATAGTGTGTGGACCTGAAGCCTGCTCCATGACAACATGAGGGACACATTCAAGAAGAAGCCCCCCACATCGCTGCCCAGATTTGACCAGACTTGGGGGACAACATGAGGGTCACATCTGGGCCAGACACCATTGCCCTATGAAAGATTTGAAGGACCCATCTGGGGACAGACCTCCTGACATCGCTGTTCCATGAAAGCAACATGGATTATAGTGTGTCAACATAAACACTGACCTGTGACCAGACTTGGGGGACAACATGGAGGATGTGTCTGCAGATAGACACTGCTGCTCCAGGACCAGACTGGGGGGGCACAACATGAGGGACGCATCTTAGAATAGATATCACTGCCCTATGATAGATTGATGGACAACATAAGGGAGGCGCCTGCGGAAAGACCCCCTGACACCACTGAGCCATTGCCAGATTTGGGGGACAACCTGAGGGACACATCTAGGGCATGACACCCCTGACACCTCTGCCCTCAACCAGATAGGAGGGACAACATGAGGGACACATCTTAGAATAGACCTCCGGACACCACTGATTCATGGAAGCAACATGGGTCATAGTGTGTGGACCTGAGGACTGCTCCAAGACAACATGAGGGACACATCTGAGGATAGCCCCCCACCACCACCACCTCAGTGTATATTATTTATTCTGAAGGAAAGATATAGAAAAGATAAAGAGTCCACAAACCATGGGATATAAATCTGATCACTCCACCAATCCTGATGTACTGACGGCCGATCTCATTTCTTGAGGCCCAAAAATGGCAGGACAGTATAAATACCCCCAAATCACCCCCCCCCTACTACCCCCAGTACAAATACCCCCAAAAATCACCCACCAGTACAAATACTCCCAAATCACCCCCCCTCTCCTACCCCCAGTACAAATACCCCCAAAAATCACCCCACCAGTACAAATACTCCCAAATCACCCCCCCTCTCCTACCCCCAGTACAAATACCCCAAATCACCTCCCAGTACAAATACCCCCCAAATCACCCCCACAGTACAAATACCCCAAATCATCCCCCCTCCTCCCCCAGTACAAATACACCCAAAAATCACCCCACCAGTACAAATACCCCCCAAATCACCCCCAGTACAGATACCCCAAAATCACCCCCCTCCCCTGGTACAAATGCCTCCAAAACACCCCCCAGTACAAATACCCCCCCAAAATTATCCCCCAGTACAAATACCCCCCAAATCACCCCCAGTATAATACCCCCCAAATCACCCCCCCCCCAGTATAAATACCCCCCAAATCACCCCCAGTACAAATACCCCCAAATCACCCCCAGTACAAATATCCCCCAAATCACCCCCCAGTACAAATCCCCCCTTTTTTGGAAAGTAGATAGTCAGAGGTATTTAGGAAGAGTCGTGGTGAGTTTTTATAAGTTGTAATTTTTGTCACAATTTTTTTGAAAA